>APFE030511597.1:89088-256146 GCA_000404065.3 Pinus taeda
TATATAGATATATATCGAGAGAGAAAGAGAGAGAGATAAGTAAATTATTCTTTCACATAGCTACATCGTCAAATTTATTGAGAGTCTAAATAAGTTTAAACCTCGTTGAGTGACATTTAGCATCATGGTGAGGAAGCGATCTCGATGGCGGAAAAAAGGGTTTTTGCAGGAGTCTTCCACAGGATTTTCTAGTCTGACCTACTGAGAAACATCGATGCACAAAGCTCAGGATCCAATGGTTTACCCAACAAATAGGCCATCTGCATTGTGCACTCGGTTGGACTATTATTGGAGATCTTTACTCATGAACTAGTGTATGACATGCTAGCTCTTGTACAGTATCTGTTTGGATAAGGGAAAATCCTTTCCCCTCCAAGACACACACTCCTATACAGATAAGACAAACATTAATGGATCCACTCTCATAGAAAGCATATTTACCCTTGCTCCAGCCAGATCTGGTGATATGCTTTCGTTTTGGCTCTTAGTCTGCAATGAACCCCATAAACACCACCCTCAACAGATTCATCATTTGGCATAGATCGAACGCGGAAGGGAAGAGATTTGTTGAGGAGCAACGTTCCCCCACGATCTTAGTTTCCAATGGGTTATTCGTGAGTTTTATGAATCTGATCTAAATCCCTCGAGTCTTGCGATTGGTATTGACGAGAGCCACTCTGGATCTGGTGATAGGAAACTATCTCCATGCCCCCACCAGGTTGAAAACAATTGGACGCACAAAGGAACAACAGAAAGCTTTGTGACTAGTTTTGATGATGATCTTTCTAGATCGGACGATTAGAAATCCACACTACCTACCCTATAGGCAAAAAGCTAGAAGGCAACAGAGTATTTTTGTGATCCCAGGAAGAAAAGCTATGTTGAACCAAATTAGATGACTTAAGCAATGGATGGGGATCTGCATCACCCAGATCTATTCGATCTAGCACACCTTATAATAGATCGACCTCTATCAAGGACAGATCTACTCACCACAGCTCCAGATCTAATATAATTTTTTATCAGAACTCTATAAGGAAGGACTATCAGCAAGCGGATCTCGAAGGGAAGACGGATACAATAATTAAAGCATGAAATCCAAACGCATTTAGGCATATTAGTAAGTATTAAAAGCTTGATATATGCAGGATAATCACACACTACAACACTATGGAATTGGCTCAGATTCAACCATCATCCTCAATCTGTGACTACGGTGTGGATGTTTTGGAAACAGCTCAAAGGGCACAGGCTCTTTCAAAGATGTAGTCAAAGGAATGGATGAGGCCCAAACCAAACCAGCACCACCTCCAGAACTACCTAGACCCTACATCGTGGAGCAAAAATCTCAGATACCAGCCTTGACAATGTCTCTGCCTAAGGTAAATGAACTTTATGCAGACTTCCATACTAAAGTTGTCATATGTAGATTTAATGGATTTTGGCCTAAATCATATGCTTTACATCATTAGATTTTTTCTACATGTACAACGAATTGTGATATTCATCTATGTTCCAAGGGGTTTTTTATTGTCAATTTCGATACAATCATCGATAAGGAATATGCCCTCAATGAGGGACCATGGTTCTGGGGCAATGCACTTTTCATCATTCCTTGGTTCCCAGGTTTTGATGCCACTACTATGGTGGTTTCTAAAATGACTATATGGGTCAAGATACACAATCTTCCACTACATTTTTGGCATCACAAAGTATTAGAAGGAATAGGGAATTCGCTGGGAAAATTTCTCAAGATTGATGCAGATAGAGTTTTAAGAGGCATATTTACCTTTACCAGAATATGTGTTGAAGTAGATCTTATTCAAGGTTTACCTGATAGCATTATACTGGTCCATAACAATATACAGTGGACTCAACCACTAGATTATGAAAATATAGCATTCTGTTGTCATGGTTGTCAACAAACAGGCCACCTTCACAGTGCATGCCCACAAGCTAAAAAAGACCCCAAAAGAAATAAGAAACAATCTCAAAAACCAAAAGGTTGGCAATGCACTGAGCCCCGAGCAGAAACAACAGAAGAAGATGAGATAATTGAAAACAATGCAGACAATAATGTACAAATTGTACAGATCATCCCACAGAAGGACAAGATATACCAAAACTCTGTATTAAATCAAAGGCCCAACAACCCTTCATAGCAATATGAGCAGCACACATTAGGAAAAGAAGTAAGTGGTAGAAAATGAATTCATGGATCAGAGGGATCTTATTCTGACAAAGAATATCTAACAAATATAAATGGAATCAAATTTCTATTGTAATTTCCATTCCCAAAACTGGTGGTTGGTGAAAAGTGGAAAAGAAGAAAGGTAGGAAAGAATAGTATTCTTTTATGGATTCTGAGAAATCAGAACCTGCTATTATTGCATATGCTCATTAACATCTACAACATGTAATTTTTCTCTTTCTGTATAAAATTACGATTTTTCCTGGGGAAAAAAAAGTTTAAACCTCATTCAAAAATTTTCCAATCAAATATCTTAAAAGTGATTCAATTTCATTTCAAATTTGTTTTACTATTGGATGCAAATTGAGATCATTCCACAAAAAGGACGATAATTGTAGTCATAGTGAATGTTCTAAATTGATATGAGATATTATGATTATTTTTAATTTGATTTATTAAAAAGGTAATCACATATTTTAAAATTATCATAGATTTAATAATAATTTAAAATTTTAATTGGATATTTTTAAATAAGTGAATTCTTCTAATAACTCAAATATACAATATGTAAAAATTCTCCCATTACCTTATTTGACCCATTTATAGTGATGGGAATTATGAAGCCATGTTTATTTACTCGACTCAATTATGTTGTGGCCGGCAATCAAAATTAAAAGGAAATCAAATACAATTGAAATAAATTATGTACCATTTTCTCTCGAACAAATTATATACTATATACCAAATTATATACTATCTACCACAACATTAAATACTATGCAATTAGATAGATAGACAAATCCAAGTGCGGGTCGTCAATTGTAATTCCACCATCTTATAAGATTTATTTTTCAAGGATTTGGGATTGAAAAGATGGTAGCCCTAAGAGGCCAAAGTATGAAATTGTTAATTTTTTCTTATTGTTTGGAATTTTAAATTTTATTCTTTAAGATATATACTTGAGTTATATATATTTTTTTAATGTATTTTGAATTTTTTAATTCTTTTATTTGTTTTTTGTAATTTTTCTGAGTCAAATTTATAGAAAATTTAGCAAAAATCTCTCAAAATTGCAATTTTTAATTATATAATTCATAAAAATTAAAGTGTCTTAAAAAAAGATTAAGCTAAATTTATTTATGCATTTGAGCATTTATTTCAAAACAAGTTTCCTATTAGACTCAATGATCATTTTGGAAAAAACTACACTTACTATCCAACATTGATAAACAACGAAATTAGAAGTAAATTTGAATCCATGAAATCTATTATGAAAATAATTTAAATATCGATTAGAATTTTTTAAAAGCCAGTAACAATTACAAACTATTTAACCCAAACCCAATTTAAATGAAACAAGCTCTCATAGGAAATTAGTGAAATTAAAAATAAATTTGTATCCATGAAATCTATTCTGAAAAGAATTTAAATATCGATTAGAATTAGTTAAAGGTTAATAACAATTGCAAACTATTTACTCCAAACTTGTTTAAATCAAATGAGCTCTCACTGGAAATCGTTAAGGCTCTACAAATACTTAACAAATAATCTACAAAATTTAAGAAATAAAGTTGTCTCCATGAAACCTATTAGGAAAAGAATTTAATATCGATTATATTCTTTTAAAAGAATGTAACAATTGCAAACTATTTAACCCGAAACCAATTTAAATCAAACAAGCTCTCACGGGAAATTATTGAAGTTAAAAATAAATTTATATCCATGAAATCTTTCTTAAAAGAATTTAAAAATCGATTAGAATTAGTTAAAAGTTGATAACAATTGCAAACAATTTACCCCGAGTTTAAATCAAATGAGCTCTCACTGAAAATAATCTAAAAAATGTTGTAGAATTTAAAATTTGTAATAAATGTAAACTTTGTTAATCATAGTGTTTAAGTATTACATTGCAAGAACAAGACATCAAGGAATTATTGATCTTTTACACATAAAAATACTACTAAATTCATTGTTCTTTTAGTCTCCTTGTTCTCTATCCTTGTTCTCTATTGTGTAGTTAATGTAGTTGATGTTCATGGAATTGATTTTTTTATCCCAAATTCAACATCGTTTCTCTTGGAGCACACATGTAGATTTGTTCCCTTATACAAAAAAACATCATCTTGAATAGATGGTTGAACATATGTATATAATACTTTTCCCGACAGTTAGATTGAATTGTCATTGATAACCGCTTTTAAAATATAAAACTGAATATAATATTTTTAGTTTATAGTTTAGTTTGAATTATTGAATTTTTTTATTTTTTTTTAGTTTGTTTGTATTATTAAATTCATTATGTTTTAGTTTATATGATTATAATTTAGACTTTTAGTTGTTTTAGTTTAGTTTTAAATGTGGTTTTGTTTTTTTTGCTTAAGAAAGAGACGGTCCTTCTATTAACTTAGGAAAAACAATATTTTACACATGTTACAACAAATGCCCAGAGGCACAATCTCCCTCAAAGGGGAGTGAAAAAACCCAATTTACCCAACAAAATCCTCCAAAAATCAGACAGAGACAAGGCTTAGACTGCCCTGGAACTAAGAATGGGCCAGTGGATCTGAGGTCCGCTCCCCAAAACCGACCGAAGAACAGTCTTCAAACAGTCCGACAGTCAAGAAACAACCCATGCAGGGGCGAAGTCACCAAGAAACCCTAAAGCTGCCCAATCAATGCTGACTGTTGATCTTCTTTTCTTGATCCAACAGCTAGAGTCCATATCGCGCGGCCTAAAAAGCCCACTGAATACCTCGCGATGAAGGCGATTTGCTTTTTCGGTCCTCCGCTACGTGTTGCTTCCTTAATGGAATCGTTGGCTTTTCCTTAAAACCGTCTTTGGTTTGGAAGGTGCCCGATGAAGGTGGGAAACCATTAGTGGTTTTATGTTTTAGGCCCCACCAACATGCACACCAAAAGGTGGTTGTTGATCTTCCCTCTCCAGATCCAACGACCATAGATCTAATCAGACTCCACACCTACACACTAAAAACCTTAAAGTTGCATGATCAACATTGATCGTTGATTTGTTCCCTTTGATCCAACAGCTGGAGTCCATATCGCGCAGCTTAAAAAGCCCGTTGAATACTGCACAATGAAGGTAGTTTGCTTTATCTGTCCTTCCCCACATGTTGATTCCTGAATGGAATCGTTGGCTTTTCCTTAAAACCATCTTTGGTTTGGAAGGCACCCGATGAAGGTGGGAAACCATTAGTGATTTTATCTTTTCGGCCCCACCAACATGCACACCAAAAGGTGGTCGTTGATCTTCCCTCTCCAGATCCGATGGCCACAGATCAAAACGGACCCCACACCTACATACTAAAAACCATAAAGTTGCACAATCAACGCTGACTATTGATATGTTCCTTTGATCCAATGGCAGGAATCCATATCACATGGCTTAAAAAGCCTGCTGAATACCACGCGATGAAGGCGGTTTGCTTTATTGATCCTCCGCCACGTGTTGATTCCTGAGTGGAATCGTTGGCTTTTCTTTAAAACCATCTTTGGTTTGGAAGGCGTCAGATGAAGGTGGTAAAGCATTATTGGTTTTATTTTGTCGGCCCCACCAACCTGCACATCAAAAGGCAGTCGTTGATCTGCCCTCTCCAGATCTGACAGCGACAGATCAAAACAAACCACACAACTACTCACGAAATACCCAGCGATGAAGGCGGTAATCACTGTCCAACCATCTCCACGCGTCGCCTTCTAAATGGTATTGCTTGTCTTCTGGGAAAACTTCTCCCGGGTCAGCGGTTCTGGGCAGTTTTGACCCCACTAATTCCTTCCATTGATGACTTTGTCTTCCATGGAAACATTCCTCCTGTGACCAGTTATCTTCTATCTCGATAACCTACTCTGCATCTTCACTAATAGGCCTTCTAAAGTGAACTTATCCATCATTATCATGGAGTAAAATTTTGTCTCTTGATTTTTCCTGATACTGTTGTCGGTCATTGAGGGCCCAAGATGAGCATCCCTCCTTCAACCTGTCATCCATTATCTCCTTCCACCAGCAGCACAAGTTGATATGCTTATTTCATACCCCCTCATTGGCAAGCCAATCTGCAACTTTGTTGGCTTCCCTACGAACATGCACCAACCTAAGAGTTCTTAGCATTCTTAGGTGTGCTTGAATTCTTTGGTATACTTGCAGAAGTCACTAGTGTTTTGAGATTCTTTGGAGCAGCGCCAACGTTTATCCTCCTCACTGAGTTAATGACTAATTCCGATTCAGCCTCAATGATGACATTGTGAATGTTGTAATTGAGCAGTATTTCCAAGCATAATTCCATCACCATGAGCTCAGCCATATTGTTGGTTTCTTTTCCTAGATAACTGTGGAAGATGACTTGTATGTTTCCTTCCTCATCTCTCAAGACCCCTTCATACCCTACTTCTCCCGGATTCCCTTTTGGTGCCCCATCTATGTTAAATTTTAAAAATCCATGAGAAGGGGGTTGCCATGAAGACTTTTTTGCTGAGGTATTCTTGTTGATCTACACAGAACCCAGAGGGGATGAACCTTGAGCTCTAACTTCTCCAATATTCTGGCCTCTCTTTCTTTGAGGGTTTTTCCAGTAGCTACACCTCCCAGTATATGAACAGTCTCTTTGAGTTGTTTAAGGATTAGCTTAAGGATGTTGCTCACCGGACTCGCTTTTTCCTTGAAAATATTGTTGTTGCGCACCTTCCAAACATTCCAGATTATGAATCCTAGGCTCAGCATCCAAGCGGAGTTAATGATCTCATTATCCGAAAAAAAAAATTCTGCCAATTCTTCAAAGTGGTAATGATTTCATTTACATTTCTGTCTGTCTGCTCGAAGACTTCTCCAACCCAATTCCAAAGTATTGTAGTGAAAGTGCATCTATTCAGGAGATGATTTCTAGTTTCTTCTTGTTGTCTACATAAGTGACATCTTGAGGGGCCAACAAAGCCTCTTTTTCTTAGGTTATCCCATGTTAGAATCTTGCCCTGTTGAACCAGTCGCTTGAATAGTTTTACTTTCATCCAATGAGGATTTTCCTAGATTTATTTCCATGTCTTATCAGTGTTTGGAAGGTTATGCCCTAAATCTATCCTTTTGGCTTCCGTAAGGTTGAAGAGACCTACCTTATTCTTTCCCCATCTTATTTGATCATTCAAGTTTGAGTTTAAGATTTTTCTCTTGTCTAAAAGATATTTAAGGGCTATAGCTTGAGTATGTACCATGTCCATTCCACTATAGTCTGGAAATTTCCATGTTCTCCATTTCTCATTGTTCCTTGATTGGTCCCAATAGTCACTTACCCACCTTAATCCTTTGTTGATGGTATCAGTGTGAATGTCTGTTAATTCTTCACTTCGGAGATTATCCTCCTGCTGCCAATTATCTTCCCAGAGCCAAGCCAGGTTACCATTTTTGATCTCCCAGAAACTATGATTTTGGACTAGGGCCTTGTTCTCCCATGCCCTATTCCAAATTTCAAAACCTTTTACTTGTCCTGTCATTCTGATTAGATTCTTCTCCTGCCATTCTTTAGAATATTTTTGCTTCCAAATTTTTGCCCAAGGGGCTTGTATTTCTTTTAGCCATCTCCACCAAATTTTGGCACCAAGAACTCTGTTAAGAATGCCTGGGTCATGAATACCCAAGCCACCATGGGACTTAGGTTTGCATACTCTGTCCCATGCCACAAGGGCCCATTTCTTCTTTTCTTCACCTTTCCCCCAGAGAAAGTCTCTTT
Organism: Pinus taeda; assembly: GCA_000404065.3. Classification (NCBI taxonomy): domain Eukaryota; kingdom Viridiplantae; phylum Streptophyta; class Pinopsida; order Pinales; family Pinaceae; genus Pinus; species Pinus taeda. Next base: position 97,015 of record APFE030511597.1, read on the forward strand.
GAATGTTTCTTATATTAGTAATTACACCAATTGGTGTTGGAATGGCAGATAGCATATAGATAGGGATACTTTGGAGGATAGCCTTAGTGAGAATCAGTCTCCCTGCTAGATTTAGTACTATATTTTTCCATTTTCTAATATTATCTTTGAGCTTATTAAGAACACGCTCCCAGATATCCTTGTGCAGTGGTTTGTCAGTGAGAAGAACTCCCAGGTACTTTGCAAGCAGTGACTCCCTTTGAAAGCCCAAAATTCTGGAAATATTTCTTTGTATTGAAATATCCATATTGAAAAAAAAAAACTTTGATTTAGTAAGACTTACCTGTGTGCTAGCTGTCCTAGCAAACTCACTCAGAATCTGTTTGAATGCTTTGGCTTCCTTAACAGTGGGTTTTCCTTGAAGCATAGTATCATCCACAAATTGTTGATGTGTCACTATGTCCCCGCTTTGAGTGAGTCTCAGACCTTGAATTCTCCCTTCCTCCTTAGCAGCTCCGATTTCTCTCCCTAACCCTTGCATCATTAGAATGAAAAGGAAAGGAGAAAGAGGATCTCCTTGCCTAAGACCTCTAGAAGGCTTGAAGGTTTTGGAAGGAGAGCCATTGAGAAGAACTTAACAACTAGTGGTGGTAACTAGTGCCATAACCCATTTAATCCAATTGTAATCAAAGTCGTAGGCTTTTATATTGCTCTTATGTATGACTAGCTAAGTTTGTCATAGGCCTTTGCTTTGTCCAGCTGCATTATCATTCCTGCCTATTTGTTGGTAATGAGTGAATGAACCATTTCATGTGCTTGAATTATATTATCTAGAACTTGTCTTCCTTCCACATATCCCATTTGCTCCTCTGACACTAGGGTTGGGAGGAGTGGTTTGAGACGGTTGGCAATGAATTTGGATATAATTTTGTATATCACATGGCATAATGCTATAGGTCTTAATCTGTCTGGAGAGGTGGCCTTTTCCTGTTTGGGGATTAAGGCTATGAAAGATTCATTGAGCGCCTTTAAGACTGTCTTAAATCTTCGAGAGTCTTCCACAACCTCCAGGATGTCGTGTATCACTATCCTCCAACAAGCTTTGAAAAAGTCCACATTAAAGCCATCCATGCCTGGTGCTTTCCCATTTTGCATCTCTTTCACGGCTTCCTCAATTTCTTCCTCTGTTACTAGTCTGTTGAGATTGTAATTATCTTCTGTGGTAACCAATTTAGGAATGTACTGAGTAAATCTTTTAGTAAACTAGTACTTGTCTTCTGAGGTTTCCTCGGCAATTTTCTGAAAATGCTGGAGTAGAACCTTCTCCATCTCTTCATGAGTGTTTCTCTCTATTCCATGCTAACCTTTAAGTTTCACAATTCTATTGTTGTTTCTGTGAGCTATGGTGGATCTGTGAAAGAATTTGGTGTTTCTCTCCCCTTCTTTAATCCATTGTACTCTAGATTTCTGTCTCCAAAATATTTCCTCTTGAAGACATCTGTTGTCCCACTCCTGCTGGAGTGACTCTACCATCTCTTTCCTTTCATCTATATAGCCTTTTGTGATAAGAATCTGATTTATTTCCTTTAGTTTATTTTCCACATCTCCTTTAGCTTTGAAGATGTTACCAAATTCCTTTTTATTCCACTCTTTGAGTCTGCCTTTGATGTGTTTGAGCTTGCAGTGTAGAAGGAACATCTTTGTACCTTGAAGGTGAAGCTCTTCCTTCCACCAATTTTCAATGTTTATGAGGAAATCTGAATGTGTGAGCCACGCGTTCTCAAACCTGAAGGGGGTGTTCCTTGGCTTACCAAAAAGAGAAGCTTCCAATTGGATAGGCCAGTGATCTGAAGCCCCAAAAGGTAGTATGAGTGCAGTAATGCTACTTCCCCTAAGAAGAAGTTCCTCTGAAACAATAAATCTGTCCAATTTTGAGGCTACTTGGGTAGGGCCCCCTCTTTTGTTATTCCAAGTGAAGATTCCATTGCTTGTTTCCATATCAACCAATTTCATATTAGTGATGAAGTTCTGGAAGGCAACTAAGTCTCTACCGAGTGTTCTAGTACCTCCTTTCTTCTCCAGGAGTGATTTTGTTATGTTAAAATCACCTCCAAGAATCCAGGGTAGAGCTGGGTATCTCTTCTTCATATCCTCCAGTGTTGTGAGGAGTCGAAGTTTGTCCTCCATTGGCTACGAACCATAGACATTGGTAATTATGTAACATTGTTTGTCACCCACCGGTTGGAAAATCGGAGAAAGATGATGTCTGGATGCCTCCACATTAGTCACACAAAATTTTTGTGGATCCTATAGAGTGAGAATGCCCCCAGGAGATTTATTTGCCTTAACTTCAAGGTATTCATATCTATTTAACCATTTTCTATGTTTTTCGCGGATCCTCTCCACTGAGCATTTTGTTTCCTGCATGAATATTATGTCAGCTTTTTCCTCTCTGATCCTTTTACATAGATTCCTCTGTTTTCTTCTGCTCCCTAGTCCTCTAATGTTCCAGGTTGTGATTTTCATTGAGGTGGGGTTTTAAAGGAGTATCTGGAAAGTTCTTTCATCCTTGCTGATTCAATCATGAGTTTGCCACACTCCAGTAGTAGTTCTTTCTATCTTTTTCTTCCCCTCCTCTTGCCTGGATTCTTTGTTAGTTTTCCTGTTATTAATCCTATTGAGGAAGTCCCTTTGTTTTCCTGGTTGTCATGTTGTCTTTTGACTCCTACAGGTATTTGATGTGACTTGTTAAGGAATATCTGTTGGACCTTGTCCACATCCTCGTGAGGGATGGAGTTTATTCGCAGGTTTCCTCCTTGTTTTAGAAACTTTTCCAGCTCTAGGTTCTCCATTTCCAGGATCTCCTATAAGTCTTGATCCTCTGTACCACTTTCACTTTGAGACATTTCCTAGTATTCTTCTATTTCCATGTTACTCAAAGGTTCTGTCGTATGTTCATTTTGTTCCTGATTGAACTCCATGCTAGTCTCTTTTCCTTTCCCCCTTGCTGTTTGATTCTCTATACTCTCTTAATCCCCTCTTTTGCTTCTTTTTCGCCTAAGATCTCAAAGCTATTGTAACTTTTTTTTTTGTTATTATTCACAATAGGGTTCTTTTGTGTCTTCCTCCCCCTCCTTTTCCTTTTCCTCCTACTTTGGTGAAACCTGTCTAGTCTTTCCCTTTGCTGGTATTTAGGTTTTCCTCCCTTCTATTAAGAGGACAGTCTCTGGATAGGTGCCCATGCTCATGACATTTGTGACATCTGAATGGGATATGTTCATAGTCAACTATTTGAACCCATTCCTCATCAGATACTTCTAGAATGACTTCATTTGGAAGGGCTCTTGATAGGTCCATCTCCACACATATACGGGCATCAAATGTATATTTTCCCCGTAGAGTTGCCTCTGAAATTTTTAAGAAATGAACTAATTTATTGCCTATAGCTTTTAAAGTCTCTGGCATCCAGTAATCTAAAGGTAAGGAGTATAGTCGAATCCATACCGGTACCGAAGTGAAGGTTTCTCATTCTAGCACGAAGTTCATTGTCCATGGCCGCATATAGAGACCAACAACTGCAAAGAAGTATGGTCCTCCTTCAAAGATCATGTCTTTGTCTTCCATGTTCATAAACACCACAGTAAAAAAACCTTTGAATCCAAGATGTATATTTAAGTCCCCCTTTGGTTTCCAATTGTATTTTATCCAAGTGTACAACACTTTCTTTGATGGCCAGATTCCCATAAATTTGCATATGATGGCATAGTTTTCCATGTGATCCCTGTGCGCTTGCAGAGCTAGATCATTTAGAATAACCCAAGGTTTAGTTATGGTCTTGGGTTTACAGGGCCCCATCTTGGCTCTATTTTCTATTCCCTAACCTTTGTCTTCCTCTTTCTCCTCCTAACAGTCTTCTTCATTGGCCCCTTGATCTGCATGGGTTTTGTTGCCTTCCGCCTTCTGAGTTTCAGTGTTGTTTGCCTTGACCTCCAACGGTTGTGGAGGTTTGTTCTTTTTCCCTCCTCTTCCTCTATTCACTACCATATTACTGTCCATCCCCTCCTCCCTATGCCTCCATGGGTGCATGTTGCCCTTTGTCACTCTCTTAATTAAACCCTAGAACTCTCTCCAGTTTTCGCTCCTCCAAACACTTCCGCACCTTAAATGTGGTTTTGTTATTACTTTAGTTTTATTTTAATTACTTTTAATTTTTAGTTTAGTTTCTTACTTCAATTTTTTTAAATAATTTAGTTTAGTTTAACTTTATAGTTTTATTTTGATTCTTAGTTAATATACTTTTCTAATGAGTTGTCTTTAGTGAGTCTTTTTGGAAGTTTTCGGGTTTTTCCATTCTATTTTTTCTTAAATCCTGCAGGAGTTTATTGAAATCACAAGATTGATGGGTAACCCCTACATAATGGAAGTGCACTATGGGTGTTGAATCCATATATACGGTCAAAAAACTGGTTTAAATAAAACAAATCAAGATTTCACCTCAAATTTTTCCATCGGATTCCTACACCGAAAAGTCCAAAAAGTCACACTAAAGACAAATCCCTTTTATACTATTACATTAGTTTGTATTTTAGTTTGAAATATTGATTTTTTTACCTTTTTTAATTTGGTTGTTCACTAGAGTAGCGGGAGGGGGAGGGATTCTCATTAATCCTAAGGGAATAATTGTTGATTGTCATGCCTGGGGCTTGGGACAGAAGACCAATAATCGAGTGGAAGCCTATGGATTATATTTTGGCCTCATTTTAGCTCATCAAAAAGGAATTAAGGAAATGAAAATTCTGAGTGATTTATTCTTGGTCATAAAGCACATGAACTCCAGTTCTTCAACCTAGAATAACAAGTTCAATTAGATTCTCAAAATAGCCCTTCATGTGCTTCCTACCTTTGAGAAATTGTAAAATTTTCATATTCTAAGAGGCCTAAATAAGGAAGTGTATACACAAGCCAATAAGGCTTTACAAAAGACAGAAGGTCATAGTGTGGTCAATGAAATTGAAGGTTTTCTACCCATCCCTTAATGTTTACAAATGCAAGTCTCAAATTCTATGTTAAAATTCCACTCCTCCTCCAAGGTACTCATCCTAAAGTCTCTAAGCATGATGAAAAGGGATTATTTAAATTCAATAATCTCACCCCCTCTCCTGTTGGGTGTGCTCCCCTACCTTCTCATCATCCTCCATCTCACCACCCTTCTAGGCCTCCCCCTCACCCTCCCTCCCCTGCTCCCCCCGCGCCCCTTCTCATCATCCTCCTCTCACCCCCCTTTTGGTCTCCCCTCACCTCCTCTCCCCCCCAACCTCCACCTCACCCCCATCCCATCATCCCGCTCACCTTCCCTCCACCCCTCCATTTCACCCTGCCTCTTATATGTGCCCCCCTTCCCCCCTCCCATATGGCATCAATTGATTTCTACCCTCCCTAGCCCCTTGACACAAGGTTGTAATTATGGGCATGCAAAACCACTTGGCGTGGCAAATGGGATAAGTGTGAGAATGCCTTAGTCTATCTGCAAAATCAAGCAAACTCCATGTGAAACCCCTCAGAGAGTGAGCCACATTTACTCCACCTAGTTCAGATCGGATAGTTCACTCGCTTGAAGGCTCGAATGTGTGAGGTGAAGGTTGTTTCAAATAACAGGGTAATCATGAAAATTCATTGGGATCCTGGAGGCAAGCAAGTTGTCTCTCAGCGTCATATAAGGCTCTTGTTCGGCTCAGTCTATAAAACGTGGAATAATTGTTTGAATCTCTGCATGGTGAAGGTGTCTGACCGTGTCTAGTGGGTCGTAGGTGATAGGTTTTTTGGGCAAGGTCTAGGCGGTCAATGGATGGTCTTGGTGGTTGGGGGAAGCCAAAACCCCTAGTATGGTGAGAGTCACTCGCATCTAATTCTGGTAATTCTCATTTTGTCAATTGTCTCACTGCGTCAATTGTTAAGCAAGGGGGAAGGTGACTCAGTGCGTCAATTGTCTCACTATGTCAAGTGGCATGGATACTGGATCCTGGGGATGTCGTCACCCATGCTCGAGTAGGGTGGCAGGTAGAGATGAACATAAATGGGAAAAATGCCCTCCATTGGCCTCTTACTCCCCTCCTGCCTGTGGAATTTGTGAAAGGGAACACACTGAATTCAGAGTTGGAATTGCCGAATTGCGAAAGCATCTACAACAACAGAGGATTGAGGCATGCAAAATGTAGGAGCAAAATGTAGAGAAGAGCAAGAAAATTTGACAACTCGAAGATGAAGTCAATGCACTCAAAATCAAGATTGATGAGCTTCAAATTCAGCTTGTTATGTAGGACACCCAGCTTGCAAAAGAAAGCACGGGAATTAATCTCAATTGGCCAGTCGACCTAGATGATCAGTCTACATCAATGTCTATGTGAATGTCTATTCATAAATGCATTTTGTTACTATCACAATATTGTAAAGTCTACACTAGTACATTAGTAGTCGCTCAATCGCCTTCTGTAATTTTGAAGGAAAATTGGGTTTGTTTTAACAGTTTGTTCTCACAGTTTATGAAGCTCATCAATGGCAATGTATTGAAAATGCAAATCTCTCATTTTTAGCTGTGAACTGACGCGAATTAATATATATACAATACTCTTTCATGTTAAAAAAAATTTGTTGTTTACTTTGAATTATTGATTTTTTAACTTTTTTTTTAGTTTGGTGGTATTACTAATTTCATTTAGTTTTTGTTAATATAATTATAATTTAGGCTTTTAGTTGTTTTAGTTTAGTTTTAAATGTGGTTTACTTATTACTTTAGTTTATTTTAATTACTTTAAAAGTTTAGTTTTGTTTTGTTATTTCAATTTTTATAATTTAATTTAGTTCAATGTAACTTCATAATTTTGATTATTAATTATTTTTAATTTCATTTAGTTTTAGTTAATATAATTATAATTAATAAATATATTAGATTGATTTTAGTTTTAATTTTATTTTGATTACCAGTTGTCAAGCATGATCTCCATGAAAAATTGGCGGTTTTTCTTAGGGTACTACATTTTACTGGATGACATGGGACACTTGTCAAGACCTCTAAATAAACCTATTAACTTTTTAAGCCAATCAAATGCTAAGAAATTAATTTTTTGAATTAAAACAAAAAAATATTTTAGTAACTTAATTAAAATTAGATATTTAATAATTTATAAAATTAAATATTAAAAATTCGGATTTCGATACTAAATTTAATGGTGAACAAGCCAATTAATTACTAAAAAACTAACTTTTTATGATGAGAAGAGAATAATAGTAAACATTGACGATTAATAAAACATTATTGCTCATATTTATAACTATAATACCTACTATTTTTATTGTCATAGTGTGTTTATTTTCTTTAAATTTATTATATTTACTAATTTAATAATTATCACAAATTTAATATATTACGTTATACTTTAATATAATATATTCTAGTGGGAAATTATTCCTCTTTTTGGTCCCTCAATCAAATTCAATATGGAAATTATGGAAAAATTATTTTAATGCACACCAAAATGTGGAATCAAACGATGTGAAGTGAAAATATTTTAATATACATCAAGATGGAATCAAAATGAAGTGGGTACATTGGGTACAGGTGCTATATTTACATACGGGTATATAATTAACTTGCGCTTACACTGAATAAAGCTATCGTATTGAATATTGAAAATAAAACAAATTAATTAGTTATCTGGTAAGGTATTTATTATTAGTTTTTGTTGTTAGATGATATGGGACTATAGTAATCGAATGTATTATTTAGAATGTATTATTTAGTATTAATGTCGGTCGAAATTATTATAAAATTTTCACCTTTATTATTAAGTAGAGTTCACTTCTTGTCGTTTATGTATTGTCTTTATCTACCAATTAAATTGTCGTAATAATTTGGACGACCAATGAAATATTTTGATGGTCTTATTTGGCATTTTCTTGAGGCAAATAGACCATTTTGGTGATTTTTTTCGTATCATATATTTGTTGAGCTCATTCGTGCTTTCTAAATTGATACTAATTCTAGCATTAGTTCTCAAGCATTTACTGTTAAAAATAATTCAAAACATGTGTATCTCATTTGTGTGGAGTTTTCTCGTAACCAAATCACCAACGTGGAGTTTTCTCGTAACCAAGTCACCAGTGTGTTGTGGGCATGTTAGCCATTTGTCACGACTGCTAATCCCAAACCTCAAACTTCGCCATTTATGTAGATTATTGGTGAAAAGACTTGATGACCAACCATTAAATATAAACAAATAAAATTACATAAGACTTTGTGCTTTCTCTTTCATGAAAAGCTAGTATGATTTCCATGTATTAAAAGGCAACACCACTCTCATTGATTCTAAACCATGGAAACTATTATGGAACAATAAAAAGATTAAATTCTTCATAATAGTAAAGAGGTTCAATTTTGTTATCTTCAACGTATTAAAACCAGCCTAGATCCATCTTAATTTTGGATCCACCAAGCGTTGAGAGGGATCGAATCTCTTGTGGTAAAGACCTCCTTTAGAGTGAAAAGAGATTTGTTCCCTCAGCGCTTGGTAGATCTGGAGTTGAGATGGATCTAGGTTGTTTTAATTATTAATAATTGATAATTATAAGTATTTATTTATTTTTCTATTTTTTTGAATTCTATTTTAATTTTAATTTTATTGTTATGTAATTTTACCAAGTCAAAATGTTTACATAACATAACCTTACTACATATCTTCCATATTGAGCTTGAGAGCACCTCTAGTGCAATAACTGATTGATGGTGATAAATATTCCAGTATTCAACGCTCACGTTTTTTGTTGAATCAAAATCAAAAGAAACATATAAAAATTGGGTAAAAGTATAGATGTATCCCTCTCATTAAGTCCTAACCATGGAAGTCCCTTTGGAACAAGAAAGAAGAGACATGAATAAAATTACTTGTAGCAATAAAATGGTTCAATTTCTCTGTCTTCAACATATGAGAAGAAGTGACCCATGGTGATAAATATGCCAATGATCAAGTATCTCGTCATTGGTTGGATTCGAATCAAGTGGAATACAAGCAAAAAGGGAAAAAGTAAAGATGCATAATCTTTTGTTTGAGCCTTGATTGGGCTCAAGTTCCAATGTTGTAAATCAGTTCAAGTAGGATATAATTTGTTCAACACACTTGAGTCATTCATTAATTGGAGATAAATATAGTCATGATATGTTGTAGTAAACACAAATTTGTCTTCTTATTCTTTTGACAAGAAATGGTAGATTTATATTGGTAAAATTTGTGGTAAATGCATGTAGCAAAGATACAAGAAATGATTGATTCAGAGGATCTCAACAAAAATGGACAATCAAACTAAAAATCTATCTTCCATCAAAATGATGAAAAGGGGAGATGCAACTCTAAACCTTCCAAAACTTGATCTTATAACTTCCTAAATACAAGAGTAGATTCTTACAAATTGCTTAGGAAAAATGATATTAATGTTTGAACAATATTACCCCCCTACTAAATCCAAGGGAGTTTAGAGTTTGTGGGAATTAGTTTTTCTCTCTTTGAGATCTTTTCTACATCTTGTTAACAAAGGGGTGGAATGCGATTTTTTCTTTATAACTTCTGCAAAGGAAGGAGAGGTGGCGACCATATCACCCACCTCCACTTTCTTCTTTTCATCTTCTGAATCCTTCTTTGTTGATTATGGGACCTAAATTTGTGAAGTTTCTACAAATACCCTAAAGGGGGGTGCATCTTGTTCAGGAGGAGATGTGTTCTCTATTTGTAATTGATCCATTAGTGGTTGATCCAAATTGGTTTCTAGATGAGACCCAAAATTAGGCTTTGAATTGTTCTTTTGAATGTCTTTTGTGACTAGATCCACTTCCTCTTCCTCCTAAGTTTGCAGAGCTCCAAATTTGTTGTTGGAGGGAGTAAAAGAGCAAGATTGAGACCTGTTGTTAGCTTAAGGCTAAATGACACCTTGAGACCCCATATTTTGTTTATTCTTTTGATTTCTTGAGACTTATTTGAAATATCATTGCTCATCATTATTTTAGGAAGTTGTAGATGGCTTTGAAGATGATGGAATTTCTTTGACACTTGGGCAATTTTTTGCAAAGTGCCAGTACTCATGGCAAAAGTTACATTTGAAGGAAACGTACTAGAAGTCAAGAGCCTAAAGATGGATCCAAGCCTCCAAGTCAAGTTGAATCACCTCAAAAAATCCTTTATCAAAATGCATTTCCACATAGATTTTGGCACAAGTGAAAATTCTATCGTTAGCCTCCTGTTGTGGCCACCAACAACCCCCCTCCTTATTTAGTATTAACAATAATACTAAATAAGGGGGGACCCTTAGTTATTAAATCCAAAGAAGTTAAAGTAGCGTTTACATTTCTTTTTCGCAAATAAAGTTACCATCATAAGCTTAGGAAGCCCCCTTGGAAACTCTTAGAATCTAAGTTTATGATAAGGAAAAAATTATCTTATCAAGGGAAATCACATCGCAAGAAAATAGTGGGATGCCACCTCACAAACACAATCCCAATATTCACGAGATAACAATAATGACCAAATATCGCATCGCATTCAGCATAACTTACTTAAAACACTTCAAAAAATCTGCCGATATGCGATGGCGTCGATCGCAAGATCGCATCTCACAAGGAACAGGTTAACAAAAAATTTGTCATACATAATATTCCTGCGATCTGCGATATTGTGATATTGCAACATTGCGATATCACGATTTCGCGATTTTACGATTCTGCGATTTTGCGATGTTGCGATTTTGCGATGTTGCGATTCTGTGATTTTGCGATTCTGCGATTTTGCGATTTTGTGATCTGTGATTTGCGGTAGCAAATCGCAAAATCGCTCCATCGCAAATCTTTCGGGCTCGTTATTCAAGAAAAGTAGTTTCCATAAGCTGACACATGGTTATGCGCTTTAAATGCTACTAAAAGAGTTAGCTGTCAGTTATTAATAGAATATGGGTGCGTGCTCTTCAAAGAACACTTCACGTAAGGTGGTATATTTGGTATGTCTGCAGCATTTAAAACTTTCCCATCACCCTTCCTTGTCATTCAATTTCACCTCACTTGTGAATTGCAGGCACCGAGAGCAGAGAACTATACAAAACAATACGCAGGCTGAAATGGGAAAGAAAAACAAAGCCCCGAGCTCCAAAGAAGAGAAAATGGCGCCTTTGTATACAGACACGGGAATAGCTACGTGGGAAGGCATGTATAATATGCTCGAAGAGGAGAATCCCAGAGTAATGGAGGTTACAGTTGTTGCAGGCTCACAAAGCTCTTCTGAAGCATCACTCGCAGAGCTAGCTTGCTCATTTTTACATCGGATAGGAGTAAGGCCAAGAATCCTCCCATACACGAACATGGTCAAATGGATATTGGATACCACAGAAATCAAAAATAGAAAGTTCAAAGTTCATGGTCAAGGACTCATTGGTTCATTCGCTGCGCAGGATTTAAAGCTTATGTATCATCTACCAGAGCCACATGCAATCTACAATAGTCAGTTTACAGAGAAATTTGTAAAAGAAAATCGGGACTTAGCAGAAACTACCAAAGATTGGTCTAGGAAAGATGAGCCATTGAAGAAAGATAAACACGGTATGTACAGTACTGGTTCCCTTACCTCTCCATACTGCTTTGCTGCTGCCATGCTCTGTAGAATATTTGGAATGCCAGATATTAACAAATTCTCATCCGAGTGGCTTCCATTATTGGATGCTGCCACAAATGCCACCATTATAGATTGGGCCAAAATTTTGTCTGATAACCTGGCCACAACCATTGGCAATTATCGGTCCAAAAGAGCTACGGCTCAAAGGATCTATCCTCCTTTTTAACTTTCTGCATATATAATGGACGCAATATGTTATGTTTATAAGTTTCATGTTGTGGGTTGGAAGTGGACGACACTACCCATTCATGTCTATCACAAAGAGTTATGGGACTCTCAGTTCGTTCCATACTTCTACCAAATTTGTCATGGAGTTATGTTTCCCTTGTATAGAATTTTGTATGATAAAGACCCTCCGAGATGCTCGCCTGAAGCAGAAGTAGACATCCTCACTGTCGCAAGATGGTTCGGGGAAGAAATGTTTACTTATGTCAGGGTTTTTGGAAGTTTTGCACCCCCTCATGTCCTACCTTTATATATCGTTGATAAACTCTTAGCCCGAGAGATCGCCTACCAAACCTGTGGGGAAGGAGGCCTAACTAAAGAATTAAAAGACAAAAAGAAGGCTATATGGCCATAGTTTCCTATAGCCTATGGGGCCTTCTCACTATTCGATGTAGGTCACGCCTTTGCAGAAGTAAAGAATATCACGTGCTTACAACTATTCAAATTCACAGCAAGGCCATTTGACCCTTATGAGGTCACCCACAATTTTACAACAGCAATCAAGATAAAGGTGTTCTCCGGAGAAAAAGATTTATTTGATGATATATTTCAACATAAAAACACATTGGAAGAAATTCTGCACACAACCCAACTGCAGCTACCCCCAGAAGAATTTCAAAGGTTCAAAACATACAGGGAAAGAAGGCTAGCCAGTATTCCTTTAGAAGAGCTATGCCTAAAACCCTCAAGAGAACCAACTCCAAGTGTTAGCCTCAATGGAAGTTCAAGTACCAACGGATCTAAGTCCAAATCCGAAAAAGAAGTCTCTGAACACTCTAAAAGATCCGAAAATGAACTAGATAAGAACGAAGGGTCAGTGAATGATACTGCCTAGTGAAAAGAACTTCTACATCAGCAGGTTATTGCCTCCCCGCAAAGAAATCCTCCCCCTCTCGTCATCGAAGCACCACCAGTCACAGCTAAATTAGACAAACAATGGGAAACCTTCAACGACTTGATCAATTTTGAAGGACAAACCATGAAGACAAATGTCAGCGATGTACAGATAATAAAAGAAGTAGTCACAGGAACAATTAGCGAAGTCTCGAATATGGAGCATATTCCTATTTCTCCATCCTCTGAGCTTGTACTAAAAGTAGAAGAAACCCCTCCCCTAGATGTATTTTATAGCCCACAGCATAAAGCAGTAGTAAGAAAACAGAGAAAGAAAAGGAAATTGGAAAGCACTCTCTCTCAAAACACGGAACAATTGGACGTCTTGTGGAAATATCCCATAAGCAATCCTACTGAAAATCTCAGCAAACTATCTCAGATCGCAGGAGCATACGCCTCCACTACTATTGACAAAGCATCTAAGGTACAAAAATTGCTAAAGGAAAGGGAAGAGCAGATACAAATACTGCAACAACAATTGCAACAAACCCATGCCAATAATGAAGTACAGAAACAACTTGAAAAGTTGCAACAGGACTTCCAGCAGATGCAGATAAGCTATCAGAAAAGTTTGGATGAGAAAGGAAAGCAGTTACAGGATTTGAGAGAGATGCACAAGGACGACCCTAAGCTCAAAGAATTCATCACGAAGTCCATTTCCCTGAACGAGCAATTACTACAGCAGCAAGAAGCATTGGGCCAAAAGATATCACAGTGGAGTCATTATAGTGAAATCAGTGATAAAATCACTAATCAAGTGGTAGACTTGCGGAGTGACTATGATCTGATTGATAAACAAGTGACTGAATATTTGGCGTGGCAAGATACGGACGAGGGTAAAAGAGCAGGTGCACCAAGAATAAATGAAAATCACAAGGAAATGCTCTTTAAGAAATGGGACGAGCAAATCAGAGGGGCAGAACAGGCAACAGAAGGAGCAGCCATGGCGGCCAGCAGACTTATTGATTGTGTAAATGAAAATTTACACAGGGCAAATTTGATCGCAGAGACCACTCCAGGGTACTTACCAAACGCTCAACAGTTAGAAGAAGATTGGAAACAAAGAGCTCAAGAAAAGGGCAAAGTAATCCAAAGGCTAAGCAAGTTAAACTGGGATTGTTACTGGACATACTTGGTGAAGCCACATAGACAATGGATAACTGTTAAGTGCATTATAAATGCAACCGAAAAAATGGCGCCAGCTCTTATAGATTCTGTTTTCTCAGCCCAATTAAAAGTGGAAGTCAGCCACCCAACTCTCCTTAAACAGATGCTGCATACATGTGATTTCAGAGATCAAATACATAAATAGTTTAATTTTAGTTTTAATTTCGTTTTATTTTCCTGAAAAGAGGACGGTCATTTAAACCGCATCCTTTATTTTTGTAATAATTTATTTTTAGAATTAGTCAGTAATATTTAAACCCTTCTGATGCATTTAGAGAAGGGTCCATAAATTTATCAAAAACTTGTCCTCAGAACATGCACTTTTGCACCCTCAGAGGAGGTTTGGTGTGAATGGAACAGGGTTTTTTTTGATATTTGCATTTGATATCTGCTACTGAGTTGCTTCTGTACTCTTATTGGAGTTAATCAGGGAGAGATAAATCAATTGTCGCTTGAAGCTCATGAGTAGGACTAGTTATAAATGGTACTTTTATCTCTTAACCATTTCTGCTTATGCGTTAAAGTGATATTCAGTTTTCAGTTGTTTATATATTACAACATGGATGTCTGAGTTATCATCTGGCACTTTTGTACGGTGATAACTATTTGTTTATGTTTAGTGTATGAATAGCTTATTTATGCGATAAGTTTTCACAACTGTTTCGTCTAACTTCTTGTACGAAGTAGTTCATCTTTATTGAATACCTTTCTTATGATAGCTAAATGATCTTTATTACCAGTTATTGTTTGAAATCTTTTTAGATCGCATAGAAGAAAGATCACACCCCGGGTTAGCATAAATTTCGATGTTTTTCTGCTTATTAGAATACGATAGCATAGCATTAGATTAGAATTAGGATAGAAGTATTCCATTTAGAACAGAAACACCCATCTTTCTCACACACACACACTGAATTGGGAAACTGGTCCCGTATCCCCAGTCAGACCCGCTATACCAAACGGATAAGGAGCTGCCAACCAAGGTCCGGACCGGGCGGGTATCCCCCTTGTTCTTGACCCGATTTTCGGGGCCTTCAACACCTCCAAATGGGCTATAACAATCTAAGTTGTCTCCAATAGCTTTGAAAATGTTATTGTCCATAAAATAATGGGCAGGTTCAACAGTCTAATCCAAATAGAGGAGAATAAATGTGCATGTCAAGGTTGAAGGATCCAATGGGAAGAAACATTCCCCTGGAACCCATGAAATAGGGACCAAATCTAAATATCAGGTTCTTATCTTCTTTGCCAGCAAAAATGAATACATAAAAACATTTTCCACAATAACACATAACTACAATATCTTGATCACCCCAGTTTTTAACAGTCTACTAAGAGACATAGGAATGGCTAGACCAAAGGTTAGTAAACTTCCCTAATGATCATTTCTCCTTCAATAGAATCATATTTTGAGTTTCCACAGAGGACCACAATTACAGTTTGGAGGTTGCATCTGCTTTTTTAACAAATCTACCTTTCTTAGGGTCATTCTTACCACAAATATAAGAATTGTTGGTTAGAGAAGTGCAAGCTCCCTTATCATAAATGGGAGGGCCACCTACGGAGAGGTTGGTGAAAAGGACCCTCCAACCAAACTATGTGCGAGCATAGAGATCCCCTACAACTCATGGATTTCCACCAAAATGAAGGCTAAAAATGGAAACCATAATAAAATGAGAATGACAACTAAAAAAACCCTTATCGTGAAAATTTACATCCTGGCACCAAAATTTCATCTTCAATTTATTAATTTCATCTATAAAAATAAATAAATAAATATTTTTTAAATTAACTTTTTCTTATTATAATAAAAATCAATGCATTCATAGAACACTAAAATTATTAACCCAATAAATCATTATAATTCTTATATTATTTATCATACACTAATCAATAAACCATTATAAATCTTATTTTATTTATCATACGCTAACCATGGCATAAAAGTTATATGAAAAGTATACCCATAAGCAAGCAGCATGCAACAAAACGGAGTGAATCCCATGAATCCATATGTTTGATCGTTGCAGATCGTTGAAGGGCCAAGGATGATTCGGACTCATGAGCATTCATTTTTTAAGAGCTAAAGCCCCGTAAGTATTTAATGCCAATAATCGGTTGTGGCTATATCACTTTTGTGGTGATACATAGAAAAATCTATTAACCAGTTCGTAAAATCAATTAGGCATGTTAATCCTCGAGACTCAAAAAAATATTTTATTTTTCATATGCCCAGCGATGTCACTATCGATTTTAAATACGGTAGATTTCAAATTATTGACATGATTTTTGAAATATTTCAAATATTCCAAAATTTACCATAAGAGATGTCAAATTATTGACTTTGTTTTTAATGTATTTCGAATATTCTAAAATCTACAATCATAAATAACCTCTAAAATCTACCATCATAAATAACCTCTAGCTTGTTAAGGGGCATGGTCTTTTGGTGTTTACTTATGAATTATAACCAAGAATTTTAGTTGTGCCTTTATGCTTGGAGAAGGTAGATTTGAGTTTGTTTACAGAGG
This sequence comes from Pinus taeda, assembly GCA_000404065.3. Taxonomy (NCBI): domain Eukaryota; kingdom Viridiplantae; phylum Streptophyta; class Pinopsida; order Pinales; family Pinaceae; genus Pinus; species Pinus taeda. The sequence goes on from APFE030511597.1 coordinate 113,513, forward strand.
TTGGATCCAGAGCCTTGATGATGGCGATTTGCCATGCCATAACTCAAACGAAAAGGATTACATTAACATTTTGTTGTTTTTTTGGTTCATTTTTTTTAAGTACATATGACTTTCTATTTTTGAAACGTCAACCACCAATATATTTACTATAAAGAAAACTTTCCAAATTTTCATTATTCAAATAATGTTATTTGTTTTTGGGAAGTGAACCTTTATCTATAGTATGGCATTACAGTGTTCAACGGTATACAGTAACTTAGAACGTTGCAAGCACCTAGGTCTCGCACTTATGTCGATTGCAGATTTTGGGAATATCCTGAAATTTGACGGTTAGGAAATGTCAAGAATTGACCTCTTTCCTAACCATCAGATTCCAAGATATTTTGAGAATCTGCAACCAACCTAAAATTCCCACACCTAGGCACAAGAATACCAATGGTATTTAGCCTAGATAATTGCTCTCGTCCTCCCACTACGAGATCTAAATCATTTCTAGTCAGTTGTCAGTTGCATCAAGAGTGTAACTATTGCTAGCTAAAAGATGGAGCCCAAAACCTATGTCTAGTGGATTTTTTATATTTCTATAACACCATAACCTCATGGGCAAGTTGGGAAGATGTTTTAATGGCATTTTACATGCCAATAATGCATGAATCTAGTTTTGAATTTTTATCTAAATATGTCTTCCACTGAATCAACCTTATTATTGTATAAATGTAAAAATTCTCATTAAAAATTCATAATAATCATTCTCATTTTTATAAGCTTCACTAGCGCAAAGAAAATATCCACAACATTGATTCAAATAAAGCATAAATAAAATATTTAACAAAGCAATTGAAATAAGCTCACGCATAGTATAAATTAACCACAGAATAATCATTCACACCATGAGACAACAATATTTATAATATGAAATACAAATCACACATAGTATAAACTAACCACATGTATTGACACCACGGGACACCAATATTTATAATATGAAATATTTTGACAATTTTATAAGAAAGTTTATAAAAAAATTAGTAAAATTATTTAATTTATTAATACCAATAATTATAATGTGAAATATTTTGACATTTTATAAGAAAGTTTATATAAAAAAGTTTAGTAAAAATTATCTAATTTATTAAAGTTTTTATATTTATATAGTTTGCAAATAATAAAATTAGATTTATTTAATATTAAAAAAATCATTATCATTCTCTACCTAAATTCATTTTCTATATGTTAAGTTCATATATTATTATAATAACTTCAAACACTCTTAAGCATTAAAATATATCTTACTCTTATCTATAAAATCATTTGACAATATCAACTTTGATCACTATCACATTAACTTTTTTATTTAATCAAAATTCAACTTTATATTTATATACTTTGATCACTATCACATTGATTTAACCAAAAACTTTATATTTATATTCCTATTTTATGTTATTGACATCTTGCTAAAATCAAAGTTAACCAATAAATTTACATTGCTTTATTAGTTAGATGTTAATAGGCATTCATTACTTGTGTTGGCCCTTTTCGTCAACCAAATAAATTCCTTCGTTCAACAACCCCAGAAAAAATGTTTATGGATGCAAGGTAGTCTCGACACTCTAGGTTAGCAAAAACTAATGGTCTACTAGATTGATCAACTTTTTATGGTCTTTTGTTTATCAACAAGGGAGAGATATATTGCACATCTAGGTTAACAAAAACTAATGGTCTATTAGATTGATCAACTTTTTATGGTCTTTTGTTTATCAACAAGGGAGAGAGATATTGCACATCTTTCAGATTTGTCTTTCAGTATTTCTCTTGCCTTTGATATTATCTCATTAGCGGGCAGCCATGCCTCATGAATGTCTAGGAAGTAGGGGCTGTCGAAATAGAGGTCAACCTTCTAGCTCTAAAATTTAGAAGAGAGCTCATAAGGTGGCCAATATTTATTGGGAATAAACTCGCCATTGTCAAGGAGGAAATCATGCCAACTTAAGTGGAGGTTTAACTTGAAAGGGGATTCATTCATGATTTTGACATTACAAAGGAAACGTACGATTGGATTCTTGATACAAGCAATTCTAGGGCAAGAAATACCAAATATTTGAAAACAGTGGACCTCTACTAGCGTATCAAGATAATGATTGTAAAGGTGTTGTTAGACAAGAACATGACTCACCAAGAGGTTATACTACAACTAAATGAGATGTTGTTGTAAGTCAGGGAACCTAAATTGAAGATTGCAGCTTCCACTCAACAATCTCAAGGCCATGGGCATACAAATCCGTAACACTCTCATGTTCTAACCCCTCCTCAAACAACAATAATTCTAAATGATATCAAGATGCTTAGTTTCTTAGCATTTATATTTTTTTAGCATAATAGTTCTAGTAGTCCCTTTATGTTGTGTATAATTATGTGATACATACTTTGTCTCCATCATAATGAATAAAAAAATTATACTTTTGTTATTTTTCTAATTTTCCAAATAACAAACCAATAAAATTGTAATATATATAATTTTCACCTTTTATAATTAATAAAAACACACTTCCTAAAAACAAAAACACTTTAATTATATTTATAAATATAAAAAAAAATAATAATAATAAAAAACAAAAACAAAAAATTTATAACTTTTATATTCTAATCTCTATAGCCAAAAAAAATTACCTAATCTAAATCTAAAATTATGTAATTTAAATTTAAAAAATAAATAAAATCAATTAATTTTAATAATATATTTATTAACTACGTTACAAAAATTTGATGTTTTCTATACAATGTTGACTGAGTAAAAATTAAAAATTAAAAATGCAACCTTCCCAAAGAAGCAATGACTAGTAATATAGTATATTCATCACATTAAAGATATATAAACATGGAAACATAACATACGATACAAGTCTTTATTATCATGGATTGGCACGCTTATAAAATTAATAGTTATCATTTTTCACAATGTCGGAATTCATATTTCTATCCTATTTAATTTTTTTTTAATCTAGGATAATCGGTCACTGGTGAGAGTTATCGTGAACAGACCCAGGATCAAATCTAACTGGCTGCCACTGTAAACTTAGGCTATGAGCAACCGTCTGCAAGCCGCACAATACCAGGCAACTTATGCCTCAACAAGAGCCGAGACGTCCACTATGGGGTCAATACGATTTCACACCTTGTAAGTCATGTGAGCGTTTCGAAGTTTTGAGTTTCTGGGTTACAGGTGGAAGTTGAATTTGCAAAACATACTTCAGGATTGGAAGATGGAGTTCCATGGGTTGAGGCTTGAGTATGCCTTGGAAGGAAACTCGAATTTCATAGCCTGGAGGGACAAGATGGAGGTTGTGCTAGAGGACAATGGCTTGAAGGAATTTGTTGAATAAGCAATTCCTAAGCCAACAGCTATTGATGCACACAACTTGGCCAAGTGGAAGAAGTGTGTGGTGAAGGAAAGGCGAATAATCCTTGAGGGAGTTTGAGATCATATTGTCTCAAGTCTCCATGGAAAGGAAACCCTACATGCTATGTGGAGAACATTGACCGACTTGTATCAGAATAGTAGTGATCAAAGGAAGTTGGCACTAAAGGATAAACTTCGTAAAATTAAGACGGAGAAAGGCGAGATGATTCCAAAGTACTTGACCAAGTTCACCCAATGTCGGGATGAACTTGGAAGTGTTGTAATCATGGTTTCCGAGGAGGTCATGGGGAGGCTTTCTCTTCTTGGACTCCTAAAGAGTTGGCATAGATATCAGGACTCTGTCAATGGTCGAGAGAAGCTGCCAAATGGGGAATGACTATGGTTGGATTTGACGCAGGATGAGATCAAGAAGAACACTAGGGATGGCTCTTCATTAAAGAATGATGATGAAGAGAATTTTGCCTTAGAGATTAAGGCGAGGAATGGGAAAGGTAAAATTTCTCATTCCAAATCAGATTCTTATCATGGAGGTAAGAAGAAGGACATGACGAAAGTTAAATGTTTTCATTGTCACAAGATGGGTCACTTTGCTACAAATTTTCCATTGAAGAAGTCCAAGGAGAAGTCCTCAGGAGGAGTAGTGGGTGAGGCTTTGGCCTCCCAATTCGAATTGGACTTTTCCCTCATTGCATGCATGGTGTCTTCAATGATGGGAAGTGTCTGGTACTTAGATAGTGGAGCTTCTTTTCATATGACTGGCGACAAAGAGTTATTCAATGAACTGGGGGAGAAAGATCTTAAGATGCATATCAAGATGGGTGATGACGACAAGTATAATGTTACTGGTGTGGGCACTATTACTTTTCAGAGGGAGTATGCGGCTCCACTCACCTTGAAGAATGTTATGCATGTACCCAGATTGATGAAGAACTTGGTATCCATTGCCATGCTTGAGGATAGAGGCTATGATGTGTTCTTTTCAAAAGGAAAGGCGTTCCTTCAACACATAGCCACTGGTCAAATAAAGAAGATAGGGATCTAAGTTCAGACTCTCTATAAGATAGAGGTAGATGATTGTGTTGCTTTGAGTTCAAAAGCGAAAAAGATGTTGAGCCGAGATGTCGGTGAGTTGTGGCACAGGCAATTGGGCCACTTGCATCATGGAGCTTTGAAGATACTGCAACAAATCTCTACTAGCCTTCCCAAAGGTACGCTTGAGCAAGTTGATACATGCAAGGGTTGTACTCTGGGAAAATACACCAAGTCTTCCTCTGGAGACAAAGACAATCGAGTAGAGTCTATTCTGGAGATAGTCCATTCAGATGTGTGTGGACCATTCTCAACAACATCCATGGACAATCACGGGTATTATGTTATATTTTTTTTCTGACTATTCTCGTAAATGATGGGTATTTTTTATGTAGAAAAAGGATCAAACTTTCACAAATTTTTGTGAGTTCAAAGCATTGGTAGAGAAAGAGTCTAGAAAGAAGATTAAAGATCTATGGGGTGATAACGGTGGTGAGTATGTCTCCAATGAGTTTAAGAACTTATGTGCAGTAGAAGGGATTAAACGAGAGTTGACCGCACCCCATAACCCTCAATAGAATGGGGTTGCTGAGAGGAAGAACATGAGCATAGTAGGGGAAACAAGGGCGATGTTGCATGATCACGGCCTACCACTACACTTGTGGGTTGAGTCATGAAACACAATTTTTTATGTTCAAAACTATAGCCCACATCGGATACTTGAGATGAAGACACCAGAGGAGGCTTATTCTGGTAAAAGGCCAAATGTTGGTCACTTTAGGATTTTTGGGTCATCGGTTTATTTCCATGTGACCAAATATGCACGGAAGAAGCTTGAGCTAACAACAGAGTTGGGGATCTTTGTGGGGTACACTGATACACCCCACAACTATCAGGTGTACATGTCAACTAGTCGGATGATAGTGGTTCGCAGGGATATCAGGTTCGATGAGGAGAAGGCCATGCAAGTATACCTTGAGAGGGAGCTTGATCTACATGCGGATGAGGATCTTTTAGCTCCTAAGGTTGGGGGCCTAAGATTGATGTGGAGCATTCACATGCAGAGGTTCAGAGAGTGGAGACATCCACTCTGGTAGAGTCTTCCAGAGAGGGAAGAAAGTGCACTAGAGAGGCTGACAAATTGTTGGATGATGCATGGGAGAATGTGGGAGCACCCACTTCTCAGCACAGACAGAGGAGTTCACCAAAGAGGTACACTGGATACATGGCACTTATGGGTGCATGTGTTGTGACGAAGCCATCTTCCTTTCGGGAAGCAGTGCAACATCCGTTTTGGGTTGATGTGATGGTGGAGGAGTATGACTCCATAGTTAGAAACAGTGTTTGGGATGTGGTCCCGAGATTGAAGGACAAGTCAGTTGTGAGCTCCCGATGACTTTATAAGGTAAAGTAAGGTGTTGATGGTAGTGTGGTGAAGCATAAGGCTAGATTTGTGGCCCGTGGCTTTTCATAGGTAGAGGGGATTGACTATGATGAGACCTTTGTTCCTGTTGCAAGGTACTCATCAATCAAATCTATTTTGGCACTATCAACACAAATGGGTTGGAAGATCCATCAGATGGATGTGAAGACTGCCTTCCTCAATGGCATGATTGAGGAAGAGGTATACATAGAGCATCCCAAACGTTTTAAAACCTTGGACCATGAGTCGCATGTGTGCCAACTCAAGAAAGCATTATATGGTCTGAAGCAAGCACCCCGTGCTTGGTACACTAGGATAGATAGCTACTTCACTGGGTTGGGCTTCACAAATAGTGAAGCAGATGCGAACCTATATCACATAGTGGTGGAAGGTAAGTTGTTGATCATTGCACTTTGTGTAGATGAAATTATACTGACAGGTGATGAGAAGCTCATCAAATATTGGAAGGAGGACCTTGCAAGAGAGTTTTAGATGAAGGACATGGGGCTCATGCACTACTTTCTTGGCATGGAGGTATGACAAGGAGATGGGGAGTTGTTTGTATCTCAAGGAAACTATGCTAACAAGATACTTAGGAGATTTTGCATGGAGAGTAGTAAACCCATGGAGACTTCTCTAGCTGGTAACTAGAGGAAGGAGGATGCTACTTCAGGGGAAGTAGTGGAAGCTACTATTTACAGGCAGCTTGTGGGTTCACTCATATACTTGGTGAACACATGACTGGATATGTGCTATGCAATTAACTAGCTTAGTCAAGCGATGGTTAGGCCTACCAAACTGTATTGGAATGTGGCAAAGCATGTATTGAGATACCTCAAAGGCACTACTCAGTTTGGGTTATGGTACATATGGACAGAGGGAGTGAAGCTTCAAGGCTTCATTGATGCAAATTGGGCAAGGAGTCCATCCGACAGGAAGAGCACATCAGGAGGGAACTTTAGTATTGGGTCAGCAGCAGTTTCTTGGTACATCATAAAACAGAGATCGGTTGCACTCAATTCAATAGAGTCAGAGTACATGGCTGCAAGTCAAGCAACATGTGAGGTTATATGGATGAGGAAGATCCTGGTTGGTTTGTTTCGTTAATATATGGATCCAATAGTGATTTATTTTGATAATCATAGTTGTATCAAACTCTCTGAAAATCTAGTATTTCATGATCGGTCCAAGCATATTGATATCTGGTATCATCATCTTAGAGATTGTGTATTGAGGTGGATCATGTTGTTAGATTACATTCCCAAGGAGGAGCAAGATGTTGACATCTTGACAAAGGCATTGTCGAGATGTAAATTCAGTTTCACAGAGACAAGATCGGGGTAGTTGATAATCCCTTTCTTGTTGAGAGGGAGTGTTGAGAAATGGCAACAAGAAATTCCATTTTAATTTGTCCTTGAATTAAATTGTGAATTAAATTTGAACTCTATTCTCATAGCAACTTAAAATAGTTAAATTAAGTCTATTAAACTTACTTAACTTAGGAAATTCGAGTTGGAAGTCTTTTGGAAGTCATTTATATGTTCTCCCTACTTTGTAGGAGTCCATGTGAGTTAATTGTGAGTTGTAAAATAGAAGACTCAGTTTCATGAGTCGGTTCAGTTAAATTAGTTCTCAATATGGTTGAGAGAACTAATAGTGAGTTAAAAGTCAGTGGTGACACTAATGAACTCCACCAGTGCTACTCTAGTTAACTAAATATTTACTCATCAAAAACTCATGCATGTCAATTCTGAGAAAGACCCAGTTGAAATTAGAGTGCAGGGACAGTGTACTATTTGTTTTAGATTTTTCTGAGTTGCACTGATAGTGCATGCAAATCAAGAATTGATCCTTGAGGGATTGCGTTATTTTTAGAGGCTTTATTTCTCTTTAAATACAAGCTATCCTTCATAGGAATTAAACATTGGAATAGAGACTTGGAGAGCTTGTGAAGAGGCTAAGATTTTGCCTTAAGCTTGCTTATGAGTTGGAGATTTATTTTGTTGAGTGTTGGGATTGTTCTAGAGAGAACAAGCATTGTAATTTCATCTTGATTTTCCGGATTAATACAAAACAGATAGTGGGGTTTTGAGTTGTGGTTTTCCCCAGATATTTATTGTGTTATGTGCCTTTGATTCTCTTCCTCTATTGATTATTGTTTGCTCAATGTTTATGGGCTTCCGTTGTAAAGAGTAGAAATAGATTCTTGTCTCTTGCTTTAGAAAATTGCATTAGCTTGTGAATCTAAAGGATTTTCTACAAAAATAACCTGAAGGTGGGCGCATCTTGTTTAGAAGGAGATGTGTTCTCTATTTGTACTTGATCCATTGGTGGTTGATCCAAACTGGTTTTTAGATGAGACCCAAAATTAGGCTTTGAATTGTTCTTTTGAATTTCTTTTGTGACTAGATCCACTTCGTCTTCCTCCTAAGTTTACAGAGCTCCAAATTTGTTGTTGGAGGGAGTAAAAGAGAGAGATTGAGACATGTTGCTAGGTTAAGGCTAAATGACACCTTGAGACCCCATATTTTGTTGATTCTTTTGATTTCTTGAGACTTATTTGAAATATCATTGCTCATCATTATTTTAGGAAGTTGCAGATGGATTTGAAGATGATGGAATTTCTTTGACACTTGGGAAATTTTTTGCAAAGTGTCAGTACTCATGGCAAGAGTTACATTTGAAGGAAACATACTCGAAGTCAAGAGCCTGAAGATGGATCCAAGCCTCCAAGTCAAGTTGAATCACCTCAAAAAATCCTTTATCAAAATGAATTTCCACATATATTTTCGCACAGCTGAAAATTCTACCATTAGCGTCCAAATGGGCTATAACAATCTAAGTTGTCTCCAATAGCTTTGAAAATATTATTGCTCCATAAAATAATGGGCGGGTTCAACAGTCTAATTCAAATAGAGTAGAATAAATGTGCATTTCAAGGTTGAAGGATCCAATGCAAAGAAACATTCCCTTGGAACCCATGTAATAGGGACCAAATCTAAATATCAGGTTCTTATCTTCTTTGCCAGCAAAAATGAATACATAAAAGCATTTTCTGCAATAACACATAACTACAATATCTTGATCACCTCAACTTTTAACAGTCTATTAAGAGACATAGGAGTGACTAGACCAAAGGTCAGTAAACTTCCCTAATGATCATTTCTCCTTCAATAGAATAATATTTTGAGTTACCACAGAGGACCCCAATTATAGTTTGGAGGTTACATTAGCTTTAACAAATCTACCTTTCTTAGGGTCACTCTTACCACAAAAATAAGAATTGTTGGTTAGAGAAGTGCCAGCTCCTTTATCATAAATGGGAGGGCCACCTATGGAGAGGTCGATGAAAAGGACCCTCCAACCAAGCTATGTGCCAGCATAGAAATCCCCTACAACTTGTGAATTTCCACCAAACTGAAAGCTCAACAATGAACACCATAATAAAAGTGAGAGTGACAACTAAGGAAAACCATAATTGTGAAAATTTACATCCTCGCACCAAAATTTCCTCTTCAATCTACCAATTTCATCTAAATTTATCTAATTTAAAATTTAAAAATTAAAATAAAATAATAAATAAAAAATTATCATTTTATATATTTATAAATTAACTTTTTTATTATAATAAAAAACAATGCATTCAATATAACACTAACATTATTAACCCAATAACTCATTATAATTTTTATATTATTTATCATACACTAATCAATAAACCATTATAAATCTTATTTTATTTATCATACACTAACCATGGCATAAAAGTTATATGAAAAGTATACCCATAAGCAAGCAGCATGCATTAAAAAGGAGTGAATCCCATGAATCCATATGTTTGGCATGTTTTAATTTAAGGAAAAGTTGGCGATAAAGACAAATAGAGAAGACACCCATCCTTATCCTTGCAGATTGTTGAAGGGCCAAGGATGATGCGGACTCATGAGCTAAAGCCACGTTTGGCACTTTTGTGGTGATACATAGAAAAATCTATTAACCACTTCCTAAAATCAATTAGGCATCTTAATTCTCAAGACTAAAAAAATATTTTTTTTTCATATGCCTAGCGATGTCAATATCGATTTTAAATATTGTAGATTTCAAATTATTGACATGATTTTTTAAATATTTCAAATATTCCAAAATTTACCATAAGAGATGTCAAAATATTGACTTTGTTTTTAATATATTCCAAATATTCTAAAATCTACCATCATAAATAGCTTCTAATTTGTTAAGCGACATGATCTTTTGGTGTTTATCTATGCAAAACTCAGAGCTATAACCAAGAATTTTAGTGGTGCCTTTATGCTGGGAGAAAGTGGATTTGGGTTTGTTTATAGAGGTTGATCCAGAGCCTTCATGATGGCAATTTGGCATACCATAACTCAAACGAAAAGAATTACACTAGCATTTTGTTGCATTATCAGTTTTTTTTTAAGTACATATGGCTTTTTGCTTTTGAAATGTCAACCACCAATATATCTACTATAAAGAAAATTTCCTAAATTTTCATTATTCAAATAATGTTATTTGTTTTTGGGAAATGAACATTTATTTATAGTATGGTATTACAAAGTTCAATAATATACAATAACTTTGAACGTTGCAAGCATCTAGGTTTTGAACTTATGTCGATTGCATATTTTGGGAATATCCTGAGATTTGATGGTCAGGAAAGGTCAAAGAATTGACCTCTTTCTTAACCATTTGATTCCAAGATATTTTGAGAATCTGCAACCAACCTAAAAATGCCCACACCTAGGCACAAGAATACCAATGGTCTTTAGCTTAGATAATTACTCTCGTCCTCCCACTATGAGATCTAAATCATTTCTAGGCAGTTGCCAATTGCATCAATAGTGTAACTATTGCTAGCTAAAGGATGGAGCCCAAATCCTATGTCTTGTGGATTTTTTATTTTTCTATAACACCATAACCTCATAGGCAAGTTGAGAAGATGTTTTAACGACATTTTATATGCCAATAATGCTTGAATCTAGTTTTGAATTTTTATCTTAGTATGTCTTCCACTGAATGAGCCTTATTGTTGCATAAATGTAACAATTCCCATTAAAAACTCATTATAATCATTCTCATTTTTATAAGTTTCATGAGCACAAAGAAAATACCCACAACATTGATTCAAATAAAGCATAAATAAAATATTTAACAAAACAACTGAAATAAGCTCACACATAATATAAATAAGCATTGACACCATAAGACACCAATATTTATAATATGAAAATACTTGAACAATTTTATAAAAAAGTTCAAAAAAATTATTTAATTTATTAAAATGTTTTATATTTATAAAGTTTGAAAATAAATAAATTAAATTTATTTAATATTGAGAAGAAGGGTTGTTATTCTCTCTAACTAAATTCACTTTCTATACCTAATGAATTCATATTTCATATAATATTATAATAACTTTAAACCCTCTCCTTTAAGCATTAAAATATATCTTACTCTTAACTATAAAATCATTTGACAATATCAACTTTGACCACTATCACATTAACTTAACTTTTTGATTTAATCAAAATTCAACTTTATATTTATATACTTTGATCATTATCACATTGATTAGTAATATTCAACCCTCCCGAAGGAGCAATGACTAGTAATATAGTATATTCATCACACTACAGATATATAAATATGCAAACATATCATACGATACAAGTCTTTATTATCAAGGGTTGGCAAGCTTATAAAATTAATAGTTATCATTTTTGACAATGTCGGAATTCATATTTCTAGACTATTTAATATTATTAAATACGATTTCACGCATGGTAAGTCATGTGAGCGTTATGCAAGTGTGACTTTTTCATAACTTTTATTTTCAAAATTATTATAAAGTTATTTGATAAAGTTATTTTTACTTAAAATTTTGGTTTGATTTTTATTAGTTAGGAATCCCGAGTGTGAAAAACCTAAACTTATATATCATAATCACTGCAAAATGACGTGAAAAAGTGAATAATGGCTATATTTAAGTTGATAAGTTTTTATGGTGATTTTCTTCTTCACGACAATGTAGTAGATTTATCGGACTTCAAAGAATATACTATTTTGATAGTGAGATTGATCGTGGGACTCTGATCTACCATTTGCTCCACCTGAGGTTCTTTGACATGATTGTGGAACCACAACACACGCAAATATACCATTTTGATAGTGAGATTGATCGTGGGACTCTGATCTGTCATTTGCTCCACCTGAGGTTCTTTGACATGATTGCGGAACCACAACACATGCATGGGACCACATCACACATGCCTAGGCATTTCAAATATCACGGAATCGCAATCGACGATTCCACAATCTAGCTTTTGGTTGTAGTGCCAAAAATTGTGACCTCCGATGAGTGACGTGGTCTAATCTATGTGGAGAGGAAATGAGTGAAGCCCCAAATCGGAGCGCTCTCTATCGATGATTTCCAATCAAAGGTGTAACCTTGGTGCAAGACATTTCAATTCATTGGTTGCCTATCATCGATCACCTTCTACGTTTGGGCCTTGGTCCTGTGGTTGTTCCTATGACTGAAGTATTTATCAGTACAGTCACACTAATATAAAGACAGAGAGATAGATCTTTAACCTATTATAGGCATCAAGCTCGAAACCATTTAGAGATGAAGTGCCAAACAATGCTTATCAGACCCCTCTCTATCGGCAATTTCCAATGGGAGGTGTAACCTTGGTGTACGCCATGTCAATTCGTTGATTGGTGATCGTTGATGACCTTCTACGTTTGGGCGTTGGTCTTGTGGCTCTTCACGTGACTACAGTCTAGCCCCTCTATCGTAGCCCTCCCATCAAGGTTCATGAATCGGAGGTTTCACCTCGATTTTTCAAATCGCCTCAACTTCTGATCATTGATCTCCCATACATGGTGACATTACTGCCACATATCTTCCACGTGTAACCTTTTGAATAATGCCACATGTTGCCCTTTTTTGGCCTGTTGTGAGCCTTGAAACTATCAAATCTGCCTGCCACTTGTCAACCATTTTGTCACGTCATCATGACGTCATCCTCCCTGCATCACTTGTCACAACCAATTGTTGCCTGCAACGCATCCCTAAATGCATTCAGTTGCATATCACAACTTGTGTATTGCAACCCACAATATTGGCACTTTTAAGATGTGGCCGCTTCTCAGAAAGCTTCGCCTGAGAGCAGATGCGATGTTCTATTAAATTCTTTTTCATACCTCTGAAGGGTCCATATATCAAAAGGAATAGCAATCTCCACAGTTGGAAGTTTAAACTTGAAAAAATCACCTCTTTGGAGGTGGACAAGGATCGCTAGATATCTAAAATAGATAAGGCACTGACACCTCGAACCTCCGGGACATTCTTGTTGGTCTATTGGTCGGAAGAACCTCTTTATAATACAGTTATGTTGAATAATAAAATCACAGAAATTCTTTTCGAAATTTCCAATACATGTAGCATTGGGCCTGTGTAATAATAAAAAAATATCTAATTTCTAAATCTTTGAACTGTGCTATGGACCTCCAACCACTAATATGCAACCCCCATTGTTCTATCATACCAAACTTAAATGTGAAATCACATATGCCCCTTATCGTAGATTTTAGAATACGTCCTCCAATAAGATCCACTCTCTATGCACGTATCTTGCCCTCAGTGTCTATTTTTATTCATTGATTACTGTTGGTTAGCCGACTATCTGCATTCACTGTCGTTTTACACGGGAAAATTGATATAATCAATCGGCCTTTTTTCCCACAGATTTCCAAAATATTTATTTTGTTGTGAAGTTTTCAATGACCGAAAACTCCCATATATATTTAATCAATATGCCACGTTTTTTTAACAATTGCAGCTTAAAACCTTTACACGTATCTTGGTCTCGGGGGCTACTATATTCATTAATCTAATTAATGGACTGAGAATGTGCGTTTACTTTTGCTTTATTCTCGCTCGCATGAAATTGATATGTTTTATGCCCTAGACACTTTATTATATTTGTTTATTCAAACGAGCCACATTTGTATTCTGGAACGGACTTTCAACTTGCAAGCTTTCGAAAAGGATTCTTCTCATGCCCAAGTTTCAAAATCTCGAAACTCCCATGTATATTATCAATATGTGACATTTTCCTTTGTTTAAGCTTTGAAACTTATCCACACATCCTGATATTGAGGACTGTTCTATTCAACAATCTAATTAATGGCCCACCTATGTGCATTTATTCTCACTTTACTCTCGCGTAGACAAGCATCTATGTCATTGTCTTTGTCATTGGTAACCCCCCGACCTCTGCCACGTGTCCTAACTCTGATTTATTGGTCCCTATGCTTAGTTGGTAGATGGGCATGTGCTCTATTTAGCCTCTTCACGTCACACTATTCTGCTAATTTTTCGAGTTGCATTTTCTGTTGATGTTGTTGTGCTATTGTTGGTCTCTTGTTGTTGCTCTTGATGTTGCTACTACACATTGTGTTGTTGTCTTCAATCGAATATCTACCTTGTAATTTCAATAACAAACAAGTGAGAATCGAGAACCCGCTAACCATATCGTCTTCTACACTCAAATGGAAAGTATCAATGTTTTCATATTGCATGTATATCTTAGAATATTATTTGCTTTGTCATGACATGCAACACACCCACCTGCAGAGCTTTTGAAACGCCATATATAGACAGCCAACTTTCTATGTTTAAACATTTCAATTTTCCTTTCCCTTTGCCTTTGACTATTGGAAACAATCTAAATTGTAAATATTTCTTCTTTCATTTGGCTCCAAGTATGCAAATCCTGTGAATGACCGCGCTTGCTACTTTATTTCTGCTTCTCTTCCAATGTTGACAGTATTTTACGGGCTTTCACCTTTCAAGACATCTCCTTTCCTCGTCATCATGGAAGTTTCCTTGACAACGAATGCCATCACTTTATTGCTTGTTGGTTCTACAATGATCCAACCATCGCTCAAAATAGTTGAACTCGACCTTCTTGCTTCCACAAATACATCGTCCCAATGCTATCACATTTCTCTCTCGCTGATACCTCTTAACACATAACTTTACTTTCGTCTGCTTACAATGCCCATGTCGTCTCTGGTGCCCTCCAGTTGGGCTCAATTATCATTCTCAAAGAAGTCAATTGCACTTTTTTGCAAAACTATGTGTATGTTCACTCTTCACCATATTCTTAATGTATTCTTATTCCTTCCCTCTCTCGACCACTCTCACTCTGACTAATTCCGCATTGCTTTTCTCTTTCTTTCCTTCTTTTTAGGAGTCTACAAATTATTGAACTGGATGTTCTTGAATGTCATGCAACTTTGATTGGGGCCCTGAACCTTCTTCAAATTGTACAAACTTCGACATACCAACCAACATCTTCAATGTCACATGCCCTCGCCTTGTCTACTACTACTTCGACACAGGATTCTGCATCATCATCAACTCAATTGTCCTTCGCTCTACCTGTTGCCATTCCATTCATGGCGCTAAGCCCCTATCGTAAACAATGGTCGATCCATGGTAGGGTTCTTGGAAAAACATTCGTTTACTCCTACAACAATGCTTGAGGGTCCGGAAAGGTCTTTGGATTTGACCTCGTTGATTCTACCAATGATACAATCCATCTCTCTGCCTTCGGAGATCTCGCAAATTCCTTGCATGAATTTGTCTAAATTGTGAAGCTTTACATGGTTTCAAATAGCACTATGGAACCAACAAACACAAATTACAACCATCTGGACAGAAAATGGGAAGTCTACCTCTATGCAACTTCCACTATTGAACCTTCCTCAGATGATGTTCCGACAATTCCTTTCCACCATTTCCATTTTAAATCTATAGATGAAATCATATGTACAAACCTCGGCTCAATTGTCGACATCATTGGCATTGTCAGGTCCACTTCTCCAACTTCCACCATTCGTCGAAGGGCTGGCTCTGAAACACCTAGGAAAACTGTCAACTTGGAATACATGTCTGGCTGTAGTATCGACATCACCCTATGGGGGGAGCATTGACACACCTTGGGCAAGCAACTCCTTGAAATTGCCTCTTATGTTGCTTCAACCATGCTTGCAATCAAAGGGGCTCGCATAGCCGAATTTAATGGAAGAACTGTTGGGACTATCTCGACCACCAGCTTCTCTAGAGACTGAACAGCTCCAATCATGATTTCATCAAAGAGACCACTTGGCCTCTTCCCCATCCATATGTAGAAAATTCTCAAGAACTTCCAAGCGCAGTTACCCACAACGTACAATTGTCGACCTCATATACTTGCATCCCGACAGAAAACCAACCTGGTTCTTTGTTCCTGGAACCATCACCTCTATTGACATGCAAGATTTCCACTTCCTTGCATGCCCTCTCTCATCTGATGGCATGCATGAAAAAAGTTGTCAACAACTAAAATGGGATGTGGAACTGCACAAAATGTGGTGGGGCCTTCTCAGAATGTGATTATCGGTATGTGCTGAAATTTGGAATGCATGACCATAGAGGCATACTGGAAAATGTCATCGCATTTGATAATGTTGCAAAAGAACTCACGAGTGTCCAAGAAAAATACGTGTTCATACTCTCCAGTGATCTTGGTGTTATCCGCGAGCTTCATGCAAGGGTTTCATGTCGTCCTTTCCTCTTCACATTGTGTGTGAAAACAAATATATTCAATGGTGTGGACCATTTGAAGTTTGTACTAATCAATTCAGAGGAAATCACCTACAATTCTGCATGTTTCGTTCTCCTTCAGGAAATCAAAAAAATGTCTATGGATCTAGTTGTTCGGCGTCTTAGAAAGTCGGTTTATTTTCCCCATGCCACCATGAAGTGTAAACAATAACACTATAAGTCTTTCCATTCATTTTCATTTCATCCCTTCTCGCCCCCGTTCTTTTTGTTCACTTCATCATTGTACTTCTCTTCTTTATGTATATATACCTATGATACATGGTGCAGCTTCCACCTTTGTATATTTCTCCATCTTTTACTTTTACATATAGTATATATGTTTTTTTCTTCTTCCTTCTAAACAAAATATAATATTTACATCCTTTTATATTGTTCTTTGTGCACCTAAATACAAACATTGGATTCTTACAAAGGGTTGTCGTTTGGTTTCCTTAAATCAACTTGGTAAATGAATGATAGATAGTTATCCATCACCACAAAAATACTTCGCTGAAATAAGTTTGATTCTAGTCTTGTTCTACACTCCAAAGATAGCTTTGACAAAGTTCCAACAACAAAATTTGAATCGCATAGTATTAGTACATAATATCAAAGAAACATAACTCTATTATAAAAAAGGCCTCTTCAGCCACTAAACTTCAGCTACTTTGTCAAAAGATACATCTACTTTATAAGCTAGAATGCACTACTTCAAAAATATACCCACTAATGAAGTTCTTACTTTTCCAGGCTATGTACTCTATCTTTGCGCTTAAGACAACTCTTTCTAGTCTCCTATAATATCTTGAACTTGTCCCCCATGTTTGTATCAAGATGGACATACCAACGTCTTCTGCAAATCCCTCAAGAAATGCTCGGAAGAGAC
Organism: Pinus taeda; assembly: GCA_000404065.3. Taxonomy (NCBI): domain Eukaryota; kingdom Viridiplantae; phylum Streptophyta; class Pinopsida; order Pinales; family Pinaceae; genus Pinus; species Pinus taeda. The sequence continues at coordinate 130,950 of APFE030511597.1, forward strand.
TCCTTTATGCACATAATAAAGATGAGTCCAACAAACAAAGACACCTCAAATATAAATCTCATTTAAACACCCAAACCTTTCCATTTATACCCCTGTCTAATGTTTCTCTTCCCCAACATCCTAAAGCTTCACTTGCAAACCCATCTTCTTCAACATTCCCCGCTCTGACTATACCTACCCTTCAACTTCTTCCATTCACTGCCACTTCTTTCCCATGTACATTTCACACCCCACCATCGACTCATCCTCCTTCACCCTCCCATCCCCATATTTTGGTCAACCCTGGCCTTGACCATGCAAATATTCTCCATATGTAAAGAATCATACCCAAATATGAAAACAAAATTCTTACATGGTAACCTTTTTTGCCCTCGGTGTGCAACTACAAAATCTACCCACCGCTTCTCCCTTGCGAAGAACGTGGACCCTCAGGACCAACCGTTTGTCCTTATTTCTCTAACACAAATAGAAGAAAAACTCATATCACGTGTCAGCCCAATCTTGTAAGTCACCCATGCATGAGGTGGACAGTACAAATACATTGGTCATACTATTTGTTTCTCGCAAGACATCACTACCATCACCAACATTTTTCTGTGCTTGGTTTCCGAATTGGACATCATTGTTGTTACTAGGAATGGTTGTGACCACAAAACATATGATTTCATTGTTAGAGGGACACGTGTTCTTGTGGCTTTAGAGTACAAACTAGCCCATGATCCCTACTACGAGGATGTCCAACTGGACCAAGCTGCAGTATCTGCCTTGCAAACTCACCCTACTGATCTGTCTTTTGTCGGTTGTCACATCTCCCCTTCCTCTCCTGAACCACAAATTCACTTCCCTACTTTCGATGATAACATTCCCACACACCCCACTCCAAAAAACCTCCAACCATCCTCTTTTGTATTAGCACTCCCTAATTCCCATAATGAGCTTTGAGAAATACGCAACTACTTGCAGTCTCCCCATCCTAATTCCACTACTTCACTTTCCTGACCCTTTGTTTCCCCCTATGCTATCAATGAATATACCACAGAAGGCCTCCTTTCTATGGAGTTCCCCACACTCTTCCCCACAGGAGATGCTACGATTTGTTAGCCACATCTTAGAAAATTTGAAATGCAATAATAGTTCACCTCACACACTACTATGATAACATTTTTCCCAGCATCCAACATTCTTATATTACTTGTACAATCTTATGTTGCGGCATCGTAGTTAAGCAATTGTTGTTTTCGTGAAGAGAAACCTTGAAGAGGAGTTTCCAAGGACCGTTGCAAACCTTCGTGCAAGCCTCCATGACATGCTTGATTCTATGCTTCTTGACCAGATTATGTGCTTCGAATAAGGCCTTGGAGGGACACGCTCATTTAGGAACAAACACAGAGGTGAACTCACTAATATGATCATACAAATAGGTAGCCCTACTTTCTTCTTCACCCTAAGTTTAGCTAACACCAAATGGCATGACATGCACACGGTCATGCCTGGCAGCCCCCCCCCCCCAGGATTCATCTGAGATGTCTCTATGGAAATTCAAGAATATAATAAAAAATCCACATCTTGTAGCATAGTACATTCATTTTCAATTCACAATATTCCTCTAAGAGGTCTTGCAAAAAGGTTTACATGCAAAGGACTTTTGGTGCAGGTATTTCCCTAACCATCCTTCTCCTTTTTGTTTCTTTGTCTAGATGTGCAGGTGCCTCACAAAATTTTCTTTTTCATAATTGCAAGTATGAGTAGCAACATGGAGGCTCCGCACACATACATTGTTTCCTTTGGCTCAAAAACATGCCTGATATGGACACCTCGATTGGGATGACCAAGTGGTGATGGATAGAGCCATGGTTTTTTTCGATGAACACATTTATGCTTGGAATCCTCGTGCTCTTGAACAGCATGGACCTTATGTACACATCTCTACAAATAATAATCCATGCATCCTCCATCACCATTGATATTCGCATCCTCTCACCTTTAGGACTACAAGAATCTTCTTAATTGCGTTCAACAGCATACAAAATGCCACCCCTCTTCATGTCTTCGCAAAGAAGGTCCTACTCTTGTTTGCCTCTATGGAGTTCCATGGGATTTGAATCCCACCTCCTCTTTGATAATTGATTATAGTGGAAGAAGGAAATATTTCCTCGCTCATAATGATGACAGGTTAAATGTACATAACTCTGACATGGTATACATCTAGAGAGAAAACATCGATTCCCAATCGGTTTTGTCTCAGCATGTTGTTATGTGTTACATCGCGAAATATGCATCAAAAATAGAAACAAAATCATAAATTTATCGGCAACTGTTGTCACATGTCTCCTAGGTTTTCCACCCTGAAACACCTATTTGTTAGTGTTGTTTGAAATTTTTTAATAGAAACAATTTCCAATAAGGACATTGGTGCATAGGAAACATGCCACAAGCTACAAAAATTTCCCCTTTCACATTGTATCCGCTCATTTGTTACCCTCAATGTTACTCAAACTGTTTTTCGGCGTGTTTCTTATGGTATAGGTTCCCCCTTCCCAACACCACCCTTCATTGTAGCATACATTAATAGACCTTCTTCTCTTGAAACACTAACTCTTCTTGAAGTTGCACATTCCTGGTCCTTTTCTACTCGCCAAAAACATAATCATTGGAAACAAATAAATTCTTGCAAGATTTTTCATGTCCTCCATTCCTATTCCTCGATCCCTTCTCCTGCTGATGCATCCTATGCTTCTATCTGCTGGAGTGAACTACTTCTATACTTCCCTTTCTACACACTCCCTTCAGACATAGGCTCCACTGATGAAGCAATCATTTCACGTTGCGAATGAAAAAGATATGTGTATGTTCCATGGCATGTTCATCGATCCCTCGAAACCCCCCTTTCCCATTTCTCTGATGACATCTCCACTAATGATATGTCAAACCCCCCTGAATCCATAGACATCGATGAATGGTAATTCCTTTCTCAGCTACACCCTGGAAACAACATGGAAATAGATGACATTGACATGCTTGGACATTGCGACTTTGAATGTAACCACAATTGGGCCCATATTATGATCCCTCTCCCTTTGCAAGAGACATCCATACGTTTCATAGACTTTAGTCGCTCATCCACCCAAATCCATTCTACCCCGTCTCCAATTCCCCGCTCACTCACCTCACTATCGCCCACCCAGCAAGTTGCTTTCACCATTGTCCTCACCCACTTTAGGGCCACTTCATCCATTCCTCAACTTAGAATGCTCATCCAAGGCATCGTTGGCATGAGGAAGTCTCATTTAATTGATTTCCTAAAAGATATATTTGTTTTTGAATCTCTTCTCAATTCAAGTCCCTTGCTCTTACTCGCTCCAACAGGTGTTGCAACGTTTAACATAAAGGTGCTTACAATCCATTATGCCCTTCGCATTCCTATAGAGTTAATAAATCCTCTTGAAGGAAAACCACTTCTGCATATCCAAGAAAAACTTCATCACGTCAAATACATTTTAATCGTTGAAATGAGCTTTATTGGCCATAAACTTATTTCACAGATAGACGATCGCTTAAGGGAGTTATTTCCTTCGTATCAGAATGTGCCTTTTGGAAATCAGTCTATCATACTTGTTGGTGATCTTAGGAAACTACCTCCTGTGAAGGACATCCCCATGTATTTCGGCACATCACACGGAAATGCCCTATGGCGCAGCTTTGACATAGTCGTCACACTATCTACCATCTTTTGTCAACAAGGAATGAACCCTCTTCAAATTGCATTCCAACAATTGCTCACGAATATCAGAAATGCAACACCAACTGTCGAAGACTAGTATATTCTCATGTCAAGGGAAAATACTTTTTTTTCAAAGGATGAGTAGTAGGAATTTGACAATGCAATCCATCTATATCCAACCAACCTATTTGTCAAATTGCATAACAAACAAATGCTCAAAAAATTGAATATGCCAATTTCACACTGCTACGCAAAGAAAAGGAACCACCATCCTAGTGATGCACACAAAGAAGATGAATAGTTGGATGCAAAAGTTCTTAGTTGCAATGAACAACAGGTTTTCCTCACATGTAACTTGTGAGTTTAAGTAGGTCTTGTAAATGGGGCACCTGGAAAAGTAATTTCCATTTTCTATGCAGTTGGATCAAAACCTATTACCATCGTTTTTTGTTGTTGACTTCTTCGAATAAAAAGGTCCGCCATGGGACACCTTCAACCCATCTTATGTTCCACTTGCCCCAATAACATGAGGGTCTCGCAGGCAAATTCCCCTTCAAATGGCATGGGGTTTGACAATATATAAATCGCAAGGAATGACATTATGAAAGGTGACAGTAGACATTGGCAACATAAACCAACAAGGTTTAACATTCACTGTTATCTCCAAAGTTCGAATGTTGGTTGATCTTCACATATCTCCACCATTTTCCTTCAGTCGCTACTCCCGCATGCAAGGCAATGCTTACATCAAGTGTAGGTAGCAAAAGGAATCATTACTAGCATCAAATTCTTTACAGCCACCTCCAATATGATCATTGCGTCTAACCCCTTTTGATTTGCTTTCAGTAAGTATAATTTGCATTCAATTTCACAATAGTTATTTTCTTTTATTGGTAGTTGCTACGAAACGCATTTAAAATTCCATACATTTTCCCCTTTCTATAAAATAACATATTGTGTGCATTTGTCTTTAGAAATAAAAAGAAAAAAAGACAAACTTTACAAGTTCGCATTTCGCTAATTAATATGAGCATGCTTTTACAACTCTGCTTCAAATCAAATACTTTCAAAAACGTTTGACAGTGAACTAGAAACTAAAATATATGTTCTCACTTGCTGCCAAATCTCTTTTCAGCTCTCCAAGGAGTGACTTGCCACAGAAGTTCGTAGCATTTTTTCCAAACAACAAAAGGACTCAAAATGAACAAACTTTCCAAATTGTTGTGGAAAAAAGAGAACACTCCCAACTTAACCTTATTGTTATCATATTGGTAATGGGGACCCCTATGTATTTTTGTATCATTTTTTCTTTCACTTCTTCTTATCCTTTCATTATGTTTTATTTTCCAATTTGACTTAATCTTTTTTTTTACGGCTTCTCTTTTACTATTCATTAATTTGAATAAATGAAACAAATAACCTCCGAGTCCAACACTCGTATTGTCATGCGAATTTATTCCTTTTATATTGAACTAACTCCTTCCGATTTCCTCTCAAGAAGCATACTTTTGATTCAATTTTAAGTAAATAAATAATAATTAATTAATTAATTAAATTAAATTAAATTAAAAATTAAAAGAAAAGAATCGACAAATTTTACAAGGATGAATTTCGGTGATTGATATGAACATGGTTTTACAACTCTAATTCAAATCAAATACTTTCAAAATGTTTGCCAGAGAAAAAAAAAACAAACAAACAAACAAACAAACAAACAAACAAAAAACAAAACAAAACAAAACAAACAAACAAAAACAAAAACTACTCTCACTTTCTCACGAATCTCTTTTCATCCTTAAAGGCTTCTATTCTAATATGTCATTGCCTTTGACCTCTGATATCGGACAACCTCCGAGATTAGCATATCGCAATATATAAATCCAACCCTTTATCGGATATCAAAGAGTGGGAATTTAGAATGGTGTCACATAACAAAAAACATCGATAGGGAATCTCCAATTTGCTAAAGCGAAGTCTAATATGCCATGTGGCCTCCTCCTATAGTGCTTATTATAATAAGACGAAAACGTTTAAAAGTGTTATCACTTATGTGTTTCAGAGTTTAGATATTTGTTTATTATTATAAAGAACCAATGTTATATGTATTAGAGTTTTACTATCAGAGATTTCTAAAATAATTCCTCCAATGTCATACCTTTGATATAACTCTATTATTAAAAGGTTCCTCCCACCAATAGACTACATCCACTCTATGGCTTTCCTACCATGTCACCCCGACCAATCACGTGAGGGGAAATATAGTTCCACCAATAAGAAGCCTCCCATGACTAGGGTTTTGACCATCAAAAGGATAAGGTTATCCCAAAATTCATTTAAATTCATAGCCTCACTCTTATGCACCACAACAAAGCCTTCTCTCTGATTCTTGTCATGACTTGGCCAACAAACCTTACCTCTGCATCATGTAGTGTCTTATCCGAAGAGCTCTAGAACCTCCTCGGTTATAATCTTTGTTGTTGCAAAGGCTTCCTCAACCCAGTCTTGTTGACTATGTCTCTATCTCAAGAATCTCGTACACTCACAGATGTGTTTCATGGTTTGATGATGATACCTTTGGTTACTTAAGACAATCTACAGCGTTATCCCTCCTGAGATTGGGTGATATGTTCTCCAATGGATTCGTGGTCGGCAAGTCTTCCCTTCCCACTGGGAAGGAATCCTACCAAAGGCGACATAGGCGCTCCTACGAAACTTACCTACCATGGTTTTGGTATAGACTCCTAAGAGCTTACTACCTCTCTTGCTACATGTTGATGGTGCCAGACCCTATTCCGAGCCTGCAAGCAGCTCCATGGCGCTTGACAAAACCTTCTAGGGCCTCAACAACCATCCTAAGACACCAATAATAGGTATCCAACCTGCTTAGAAGGCCAGATTGTAAGCCATTTAGGCAAATTTGGCACCTTGTCTGATCCCAAGGGGAAACTCCCCTTGACATTAATCCAAAGCTTCTTATGCAACACAACAACTTGTAACTTGGAAAACAAAAGGCATGCAAGCCAAAAAAGACCCTACTATCCATCTAGTGCGCCATGTAATCTTCATATTAATAAAAGGGCCTCAGAACCCACTATCTTTCCAGTTTGATCAAACTTCCCATGGGGCGACCATGACATGTAATGAGTTTTGTCTCTTCCTTAATAAGTTATTACTCTTTGCTATCATGTGGTTTGTTATAGCATGTGGTTTCTTATGCTGCCTAATCTTTGTTATCATGTGGTTTGTTATAGCATGTGGTTTCTTATGTTGCCTAATCTTTGTTATCATGTGGTTTTTTATAGCATGTGATTTGTTATGCCTCTTAAGCATCAAACATTCTATGTTTACCTTTGGCAGTCATTACACACATATTTTCCTTCATCCTTTACACACATGCATATATATAATTATATATATATATATATATATAAGTCATACCCACAGGGATGTACCACATATGCAAACATAATCAACATAATGCATTCCTTCAATCGATAACCAGTAGTGGAATCAGAGGTTTACTCATTGGAACATTCAAAATGACACAACACAAAACATTTGTGATATGGGTACCTCCGATTTGGAATGGATGCGATAACATAATTTAACTCATTTTAATAATTGTATGGAGTCCATAATATCGGAGGTTTTTTATATCGGAGATAATCACAACATTCCATAGTTTGCAAACTTGCACTATAATAAAGCTCCGATATGGTGGACGTCAAATTACAATTAAATTCGTTTTAATATAAATATCACGTCCATCTTGTCGGCCATTTTAGATTATGGCACATAATGAAATTTCTAGTAAATGGATGTGATCTTAGATTAAATCCAATTTTGTAATTATATCAAGTCTGCAAGTGAATTAATACACCATATCAAGTTTGCATATCAAAGATTGGAGAAAACCTGAGGTCGAAGATTATCGCATATGGCAGCACACGTAAGATATGGATCTCGGAGGAAGTGCTATATCGCAAGTCAAACATTGGGGGGGTTTCAAGTGCTATCATATAACAAAAATATTGAATCGTCAATTGCGCATATATGATATCATTGTTCGTCAGTATATTTAACACATTTCAATTTAAACACATCAATGGTGATACTGATCTAATCGTATAGAATAACATTTATGACAAACTTCAATTAAAACAATGCTTCAGCCTAAAAACATAGCATCAACTAAAGATAATAGAACCCGATACACATTCACTTTGCTCATAAGTAAAATCAATGTGGTCCTTCTTTCTATTAGTACTTGTTTACAACTATAGTAGTAAAAACCATAATACTTTTCGCAAAATTTCAGAAGCTCCTTTATTCATAACAATGAAGGGGATTTAAAGTTTAAAGTCAAAACTCAAATATAGAAAAGTCCATAAAATGTTGTGATGGTCCAAACAAACCACACTTAAGATAAAAATACAAACTAATATTACAGTCTTGTTACAACAAGTTGATCAAGACTTGGACGAACACTGCTCTTGCAATCGTTGTTGAAGTTCCAATATATTTGTCATTGCCTTCAATTCAGGTGGATGTTCAGGCCTAATGTGCATCCGTGCAGTAAATAAAGCATCGTTGAGAGCTGGCAACACCTAACTGATTGTATTCAGAAGACACCTCAACATCAACCATTGCCCATGTGGTTTGACTAGGAAATGCCAATGGCATTCCAAGTCAATCTTTGATAGAGCTTTTATCTGCTCATCTTTCTTCTTTGATGATTCTTGCCAAGATTTTGTCAATATTTTAATATCGGGAAAAGTATCTTCTGGGCACTCCGAGATTAAATTTGCCTCCAAGATACTCACATTAATTCATTGAATCATGTTTCTAGATATATCCATGTCATTATAGATTGCCATATCTTCATTTTTAAGCCTTATCTCCCATTCTTGAAAGACAATGTCTTTCTAAGATTCTTCTATCTTAGGCAGATTTGCTAATATTTTAATATACATCAAAATGGAATCAAAATGAAGTGGGTACATTGGGTAGTGTTATATTTACACGTGGGTATAATTAACATGTGCTTACAGTGAATAAAACTATGGTATTGCACTTTGAAAAGAAAACAAATTAATTAGTTATCCGCTAAGGTATCTATTATTTTTATAGAAAGTTATGCATACAAGGTAAGTAACATGGAGGGAGTTTAATGTGATTTATATATGAAGAGAGTGGCTCTACTTTGACAATAAATCATTGTATAATGCGTATGTTTTCTCGTGAAATATAAATTGGATAAAATCCCTCGCTATTGAATTTGAAGAGTTATAGAAATAATTTATTTTTTTAATGTGATGGGATGGCACTAGATTATTTTGAAATTAAGGTAGGTTGGGTTTTAACCATAGCAGTATTGACCTAAGCTTGATGGTTTACCTTATAAAAATTTTTAATTTAATTTTTTTAAATAGGTTAAATGTTTTGTATAAACTTTTGTGTTTTTATTATTTTTTTGTTAAGTTGTTTGAGTCCTAAGATGATTATAGGTTTAAGCTTTGGCTTGAGAAACCATGACCCAAAGGCATTTAAAGCGCCAAAATTATTTGGGGATCGCATCCGTCCTAAGCCACACTAGCACTTAACATGGTAAGATTTTTGCACACGAAATTTCGAAGTAATGAACTTCACATCATGGAGTGACTTAATAGTATACCTCATCGTCGTTTATTCTACACCTCATAGACATATATTTATGTAAATTTAATTAAATGTTTTAAATTAAATTATATTGAAAATGATAACTAAAATTTAATTGGATTTTTAAATGATAAAATTATTATTTTTGGTTTCAGAAAAATTTTTTGGTGGATTTTTTATTATTTATGTGGATTATTAGTGAAAAGACTTGAAGAACAACCATTAAATATAAACAAATAAAATTACATAACACTATGTACTTCTCTTTCATGAAAAGCTAGTATTATTTCTCTGTATTAAAAGGCAATTCCCTCATTGATTCTCAACCATGGAAATCCTTATGGAACAATAAAGAAAAATAAATTCTTCATAATAGTAAAGAGGTTCAATTCTTTTTTTCTTCGACATATTAAAACCAACCTAGATCCATCTTAATTTTAGATCTACCAAGCACCGAGAGGGATCAAATCTCTTGAGATTGGAGTGAAAGGAGATTTGATCCCTCTCAGCACTTGGTAGATCTAGAGTTAAGATGGATCTAGATTGGTTTAATTATTAAAAATTGATAATTATAAGTATTATTTTTATTTTATTTCTATTTTATTTTTTACTTTTTTATTTATTTTTTTTTATTATTATTTTTTTTTTTTTTATTGTTATGTAATTTCACCGAGTCAAAAATGTTTAAATAACATAACCTTACCACATCTCCTCCATATTTAGCTTGACAACGCCTCTCGACGTAATAAGTGATTGATGGTGATTAATATTTTAGTATTCAATGTTTATGTTTTTCATTAAATCAAAGTCAAAAGAAACGCATAAAAGAGGGTAAAAGTAGAGATGTATCCCTTTCATGAATTCCTAACCATGGAAGTCCCTTTAGAACAAGAAAGAAGAGACATGAATAAAATTACTTGTAGTAATAAAACGGTTCAATTTCTCTATCTTATACATATGAGAAGAAGTGACCCATGGTGATAAATGTTCCAATGATCAAGCATCTAGTCATTGGTTGGATTTGAATAAAGTGGAATACAATGAAAAAGCGAAAAAGTAAAGATGCATGATCTTTTATTTGAGCCTTGATTGGGGACGATTCCTAATTTTGTAAATCCATTCAATTAGGATATAATTTTTTCAATGCACTTGAGTCATTCATTAATTTTTTCAATGCACTTGAGTCATTCATTAATTGGAGATAAGTAGAGTCATGATATGTTCTAGTAAACACAAATTTGTCTTCTTCTTGTTGTGACAAAAAATTTAGTTTTATATTAGTAAAATTTGTGGTAAATGCATGTAGCAAACATACAAGAAATGATTGCTTTAGAGGATCTCAATAGAAATGGACAATAAAACTAAAAATATATCTTCCATCAAAATGATGAAAAGGAGAGATCCAACTCTAAACCTTCCAAAACTTGATCATATAGCTTCGTGAATACAAGAGTAGATTCTTACAAATTTCTTAGGCAAAAAGATAATAAGGTTTGAAAAATATTAACACCCTGCTAAATCCAAGGGAGTCTAGAGTTTGTGGGAATTAGTTTTTCTCTCTTTGAGATCTTTTCTACACATTGTTAACAAAGGGGTGGAATGTGATTTTTTCTTTATCACTTCTGCAAAGGAAGGAGAGGTGGCAGCCATATCACCCACATCCAATTTCTTCTTTTCATCTTTTGAATCCTCCTTTGTTGATTATGGGACCTAAATTTGTGAAGTTTCAAGAAATACCCCGAAGGGGGGTGCATCATGTTCAGGAGGAGATGTGTTCTCTATTGTACTTGATCCATTGGTGGTTGATCCAAATTGATTTCTGGATGAGACCCAAAATGAGGCTTTAAATTGTTCTTTTGAATGTCTTTTCTGATTAGATCCACTTCCTCTTCCTCCTAAGTTTGCAGAGCTCCAAATTTGTTTTTGGAGGGAGCAAAAGAGTGAGATTGAGACTTGTTGTTAGGTTAAGGCTAAATGGCACCTTGAGACCCCCTATTTTATTGATTCTTTTGATTTCTTGAGACTTATTTGAAAGATAATTGCTCATCATTATTTTAGGAAGTTGTAGATGGCTTTGAAGATGATGGAATTTCTTTGACACTTGGGCATTTTTTGCAAAGTTCCAGTACTCATGGAAAGAGTTACATTTGAAGGGAACATGCTCAAAGTCAAGAGCCTGAACATGGATCTAAGCCTCCAAGTCAAGTTGAATCACCTCAAAAAATCCTTATCAAAATGCATTTCCACATAGATTTTGGCACAAGTGCAAATTCTATCGTTATCCTCCAAATGGGTTTTAAAAATCCAAGTTGTCTCCAATAGCTTTGAAAATGGCATTGCTCCATAAAATAATGGGGAGGTTCAACATTCTAATCCAAATAGAGTAGAATAAATGTGCATGTCAGGGTTGAAGGATCCAATGGGAAGAAACATTCCCCAGTAACCCAAGAAATAGGGACCAAATCTATAGATCGGGTTCTTATCTTCTTTGCCAACAAAAAGTAATACATAAAAACATTTTCCTCAATAACACATAACTACAATATCTTGATCACCCTAGTTTTTAGCAGTCTATTAAGAGACATAGGAGGGACTATAATAAAGGTTAGTAAACTTCCCTAATAATCACTTCTCCTTCAATAGAATAATATTTTGAGTTGCCATAGAGGACCCCAGTTATAGTTTGGAGGTTGCATCCACTTTTTTAACAAATATACCTTTCTTAGGGTCATTTTTACCATAAAATTAAGAATTGTTGGTTAGAAAAGTGCAAGCTCCCTTATCAGAAATAGGAGGGCTACCCATGGAGAGGTCGATGAAAAGGACCCTCCAACCAAGTTATGTGTGAGCATAGAGATCCCCTACAACTCGTGAATTTCCACCGAGTTGGGGCTCAACAATGAAAACCATAATAAAAGTGAGGATGACAACTAGAAAAACCCCTAGTCATGAAAATATGTATCCTCGAACAAAAATTCCATCTCCAATATACCAAATTCACCTAAATTTGTCTAATTTAAAACTAAAAAAAAGAAAACTATTTTTTTTTTTTTTTTTTTTTCTTTTTTTTTTTTTTTTTTTTTTTTTTTTTTTTTTTTTTTTTCCACTGGAAAAATCTGTAATTTTCATTATGATTGGAAAATTACATTGATATCGCTATGATTATGCTAGGTTCATTGTACCCAGCAGTGATACCTATGTCATAAGCCAAAATAGAGTTCATAAACTTAGATGTTCCACGCAGGGTCATCTAATATCTGTCAAAAAAAGGCTGAACCTGTAATATCAGGCAGCATATAGAAATGAAAGCACAAAATGGCAAAAAACAGTTCCTGAGATATCAGGAATACATGCAGATATAATAGTAAATGGTTGCAGGCCTATGATCTCCTACCTTTTTTCTTTTCTACTTTGCACCAAACTCCAGTGCTGGTAGAGGGTTCAATTACAGCCAGTTGTTTTTCACCTGAATACGCTGGTTGTTCTTTTTCTGAGTCCGATCCTTCTGGGCTGTGTGCTATTTTGACTCTGCTTAATTCCAATTGCGGGTCTTGCTGCAATACCTGGTTATATGTCTCCTTGTTGGGTTTTTTATTGCATTCATTAGGCTCTTCCCCCTGTTTCATTTGTACATCTATGGGTTCTGTGTTTAGTGCCTCCTCCTCAAGTGGTTCCGTATTCTGCCAACCTTTTGGTTTTTTCTGTTGTTTCCTGTTCCCTCTTGGCTCCTTACTAGTCAATGGACATGCATTTTGCAAGTGCCCTGTCTGCATACATCTACGACATCTGAAGGCCGTGTTCTCGTAATCTAGATTTTGCGTCCACAGTGAAATATTAAAACTCAGTGTGATGTGATCAGGAAGTCCTTGACTTAGATCCACCTCTACACATATTCTAGCATATGTGAATAGTCCCCTCATAGTTCTGTCTTCATCTGTTTTGAGATGTTTTCCTAAGGAGTTCCCAATGGCTGTTAAAGCTTTTCGGTGCCAAAAATGTAATGGGAGGTTATGCAGCCTTACCCAAACAGGTATTGTCGAAACAACCATGGTATTGGCATCAAATTCCGGAAACCAGGGGGTGATAAAGAGGCCAGCATTGCCCCAAAACCAAGGCCCCTGATTTATGATGCTGTCTCGTTCCAGTTCAGTGTTAAACCTGACTATGAAGAAACCTTTAGGGCAAAGGTATATTTCACATTTGGGTGACCATGCTGTGAATACCCATTGATGCAATACATCTGCTTTGGGCCAATAACCGTTAAATCTGCAAATAACTGCTTTATGTAATAAATCTGAGTATAGATCTGTTACCTCCGGCATTGCTACAGTAAGTAAAGGTGTTTCTTGCTTCTGTTCAACTATGTATGGGCCTGGAGGCTCTGATGCAGGTGCTGTTCTGTGATTCATTGGTTCCTTTCCTTTAACTGCATCCCGGAAGGATCCTGTGGTTTTTGAACTGGTTCCCTTACAGCCACCACGCAACTTCAGATTGATTGTTACGGTTGAATCATTTGCAACTCCATAGTGCTGGAGTGTGTGGTGATCCTGCATACATTGCCCGGAAAAAATGAGGTTTTGGTGTATGGTCGGAGTTCCCAATATATTCTGGATTAACATTTTTAACCCTAAGACATCCATTCCTTCCCTGATTTGTACACAGTGGTGTCTACCTTCAACAGATCTGACAAATATATGATTCAGATCTGACGAATCGACCTTGTATAGACCCCGATCTATATGCTTGTTCGTCTGATCTGGCAGATCCGTAGTGATTCTGGAGTTACGGGGCTTTTTACTTCCTACCAGCAGAGATCTGGCTGCCACCGCGAATCCACATTCGCCGTCCTCGTTCATTGTATATTTATGGCCATAGAAACCCTGGAATCTGTCTAGGAAAAGCATATTAAAGATGCTTACCTTGCAGATCGGAGTACTCTTGTATTTATCGATGTAATCGGGGTGTTTGGATCCGTATACCCAGTTCTTTTCCTCGCTAGTCCAAACGCAGGCAACGCCTCTATTTAACAAACAGAGAATAATATTAATCCGCTGCACCCAATCCCTCCTATCGATCTGCCGCCACTCTTCCAGATCTGTTGTTTGCTTCTTGATGTCCGCGATCTTCCGAGTGTATTCGATCCGCAGGCATGCCTCCATTTCCTTGGCAGCTCGGAGCAGGCCGTTCTTGCCCAGGAATCGAAGGCCAAGGGCATCCATTCGTAACCCTAGTTCTTACAGAGCTTGCGCTTCAGATCCAATCCCTAATGCTTATATCGAGTTCCTAAAAAAAAAAAAAAAAAAAAAAAAAAAACTATTATCTATATAGTTTTTAAATTAACTTTTTCTTATCATAATAAAAATCAATGCATTTAGATAAGAATTAACATTATTAACCCAATAAATCATTATAAATCTTATTTTATTTATCATATGCTAGCCATGGCATAAAAGTTATATGAAATGTATAACCAAGAATTTCGGTTGTTCCCTCATGCTTGGAGAAGGTGGATTTGGGTTTTCTTACAGAGCTTGGACCTAGAGCCTTGATGATGGTGACTTTTCCATGCCATAACTCAAAAGAAAAGGATTACACTAGAATTTCGTTGCTTTATCGGTTCATTTTTTTAGTACATATGACTTTCTGCTTTTGAAACGTCAACCACCAATATATCTACTATAAAGAAAACTTCCCAAATTTTCATTATTGAAATAATGTTATTTGTTTTTTGGAAGTGAACCTTTATCTATAGTATGGAATTACAAGGTTCAACAATTTACAGTAACTTAGAACGTTGCAAGCACTTAGGTCTTGTTGGCCACCTAACAACTTGATAAGTCATGCAGTAGCAAAAAATAATAAGTCTTTCTACCTAAACTATATAGGTTTGTATATATTTACCTTGTCCAAATACTATTTGCCAATGAACATAAAAAACATCATTTTGGAAATTAAAAGTTGACCGCATATATACTAATCAAAACTAAAACCTTCCAACAGCCTACTCTTCTCCCTCGTCAGAAGCAAATCTACTAGAGTCGGGTCCTTAACATTGGAACCTAACATTATTTTCTGCGAAAGTAGGCAGGGAATGTGATCCTCAATTCAGGGTAGGTGTCCATCTTGTTTTTGTAGCTAGAATTGAAGTTTTTGGAAGTCCTGCTTATATTTGAGGAAATCATGTACCTTTGTTTCCATACTCACTGAGATCTACTCCAAGGCCTTGCCCAAAATAATTTTCATGGTCCAGTACAGGTATAAAGTTTATTTGAACTGGGTAACTCCCCCTCGAGTATGCCCGGGATCTGGCACCATCTCCTGCCAGTCCTCCATCTCAATATCCATCAATACTTCATGGTGATTCAGATCAACTTCCCACTCCTCTTTTAATATCCTAATTTCCTCGTTGGTCCCTTCACAATAAGAATTGGTCACATCGTTTATGATGTTGGCTACAAGTTTGAGACACCTTGTTTTGCTGCCAGAGGAGCCGGATTGCTCCTCCTATTCAGTCACCTGAGTTCTCCTACCACGACCTCCAATATTTGCAGCTCATACCATTTCTACAAGCTCACAGTGCCCAATGAGAAGGTGGGGATGGTGAATTTCCTATACAGGTGGCAGCGTAAGCCTAGAAGCCTTTTGCTTCCAAGTGACCCTACCACCCCTCACACCTACCATGGGAGAACAAAACAGTAATTTCCATGATAAATTCGATGAATCTTTGTCAGTCTTATCTCATGCACCCCATCCTTGCCATCCAACCCACACAAGAACTCAAATTCCACACACCATAACCAATTTTCATAGTAACTAGAAGAAGAATTTAAAAGACCAACAAGACCAATAACATAAGTGTTGTCCCTGAACCCAAACCATTACATACCTTCGACTGTAACCCTACAAAGAATTTCACATAGATCAGGGGCACAAGTCTTAGCAAGACAGACAGCGTGAACATTACGGTTTTGGGACCAATAGACCTGCAGGGAGAAAAGATTCCACCCAACCCAAGGGATTATAGTAAAAATAAGCCTAGAGACAGAGTTGAAGATGACCCAAACCCAAACCATGGGATTATCAAACCAAACCAGACAGAGACGGTCCCAACGGCTGGCGACAGAGACCCACATTCCATATAACCCCATAAGAGATAGAAGAATTTCGAAACAAACCAACACAGAGACCATACCAGTCAGCATGAAAGAATGGTAAACCCTTAAAACAATAAGAGAATTGTTTATTTTCCACGAGCAAAGAAATCTCTTTTACTCAAAAGTTTGTTGAGAAAAGAAAATTTGTCTTGTTAAAAGGAAATTTTCCTTTACCCAACAAAACCTACAACAAAATTGTTGAATAAACATATATATATATATAGAGAGAGAGAGAGAGAGCCAAGGACTTGTTTGGTTATATGCATGCAAATGTTGATGACACATGAAAGATTGATTACATTGTACCTATATTTATTTTTATTAGGGGTGCAATAATTTTGCATGGATATTGACCAATTCAAACACAATAAGAAGTATTATTTCTAGTTTGTTTTCTCTCTCAACATAGATTCATAATAATATTTCACTTGATCGATATAGAATAACACTAACATGACTTTGGTGGTTTGAATTAAAAAAGTTTTCACACCATGTAAATAAAAACTACATGCCCTTGTTCTAGGGGGCAGATCAATTGGTGGCCAAAGTAATGTGAATCATGAGAAAACTGATAGATCTAAGGTTCAAATCCCCCTAGTTGTGACCTGGTTTACGGAGAGGGGGACTAATTGTAGACCCCAAAGGCTTACTAGTAGCTACATGTCAAGCAAGATGTTGGGTTCCTCTGGGATACAAAAACAAAACTACATGCTCTCAATGAAGCATTAGAAATTACTTAAAGGTCATAAAACATTTTATCATAACTTCCATTCATCTAAATTAAATAAATAAATAAAAACCTTAAATAAATGGAAACAAGATTCATTTAGTATAGAAATGGTAATAGCTCTAATTTAAATGGTAATCTCCATTATGGGTTGGATTACTATTTTTACTTATAAAATAAAATAAAATAAAATAAAAAAATATTGTTGGTTGTATATGAAATAATAAAATGCTTAATTTAATTACCATTTAATTCTAAGTCAATTACATTCACTACAAGAATATTGAAATCACATTGGACAATGAGGAGGCAAGTGTAGATACTCACCATTTATGACATAGTGTGTGAGGATTTCAACTCTACAGAGACCCTCCAAATAGAAGGAAGTGGAGACCTTATCATTCCTTCTGTAAGAATGATAGCTCCAACTCATAAAATGAAACGAGATCTATGTGGCATGAACAAACATTATGACTCACAAAAGGTAAAATTCCTCACTCATTTAATTAAGCCTTACTAGATTGTTCAATGTTTTATGGTCTTTTGCTTGTCGACGATGGAAATGCATTGCTTATGGTGCGCATCTTTCAAACTGAACTTGCAATGTTTCTCTTGCCTTTGATATTTTCTCATTAGTGGGTAGCCATGCCTCATGAATGTCTAGGAAGTAGGGACCACCGAGATAGAGGTCAACCTTCAGCTCTAAAATTCAGCAAGGAGCTCATGAGGTGGCCAATATTTATTGGGAATAAACCCCCCAATATCAAGGAGGAAATCATTACAACTTAAGTGGAGGTTTGAATTGAAAGGGGATTCATTCAAGATTTTGACATTACGAAGGAAATGTACAATTGGATCCTTGATACAAGAAATTCTAGGGCAAGAGATACCAAATATTTGAAAACAATGGACATCTACTAGCGTATCAAGTCATGATTGGAAAGGTGTTATTAGACAGGAACATGGCTCACCAAGAGGTTATATTGCAACTAAATGAGATGTTGTTGTAAGTTAGGGAACCTAAATCGAAGATTGCAACTTCCACTCAATAATCTCAAGGCCATGGGCATGCAGATTCTGAACACTCTCATGTTCTAACCCCTCCTCAAACAACAATAATTCTAAATGATCTCCAACATGCTTAGTTTCTTAGCTTTTATGTTTTTTAGCATAGTAGTTATGGTAGTCCCCTTCAAAGTAAAATCATGCACATGATGTTTTATGTTATATATAACTATTTGATACATACTTTGTCTCAATCACAATGAATAGAAAATTTATATTTTTATTATTGGTATAATTTCCCAAATAACAAACCAATAAAGCTCTATAACATATATAATTTTTCCCTTTTATAATTAATAAAAACACACTTCTAATTATATTATAAATAAAAAATAAAAAATCATAATAACTTTTTACATTTTTAATCTCTATACACAAAAATTACCATATAAAAATTTAAAAATTAATGTAATTTTTTAAATTTTTAAAATAAAATAAAATCATTAATTTTAATGAGTTGTTTTTAGTGGACTTTTTGGACTTTCTAGTGACAAAATTCGGTGGATTGAGGTGAAATCTTGATTTGTGTTATTTAAAAGGTTTTTTTTCCTATATATATGGATTCGGCACCCTGAAAAACCCCCTAGGGCACTTAGATTATACAGGTGTTACCCATCAAACTAGTGATTTCAATAAATTTTTGCCACATTTTAAAAAAATTAAACCCAAAAAACCCACCAGAAAAATTTCTAAAAAATCTGACTAAAACCAACACAATTTTAATAATATATTTGTTAACTACACTACAAACATTTGATGTTTTCTCTATACAATGTTTACTGAGTAAAAATTTAAACAAAGAAATGCTACTCTCCCGAAGAAGAAAGGCCTAGTAATATAATATATCCATCACATTCAAGATATATAAATATGACAATACAAGTCTTTATTATCATGGATTGGAACGCTTATAAAATTAATAGTTATCATTTTTTACAATGTCGGAATTCATATTTTTTATACTATTTAATAATATTAAATACAATTTCACACATGGTAAGTCATGGTGTGACTTTTTCATCACTTTTATTTTCGAAATTTCAAAATTATTATGGTGTGACAAATTTATTATTATAAAGTTTGTTTGTTTTTGTTTTTGTTTTTGTTTTTGTTTTTGTTTTTGTTTTTGTTTTTTTGTTTTTTTTTTTTTTTTTTGATTTTTATTACTGGGGAATTTTGATTTTCAAAAATTTAAATTTACGTATCATATAGTAAGTATATTTTTTGGATTAATCATATTAGTTTTATTTGGTGGACGTAATTTGGTTAATCTTTAAGACAAAAGTGAAAAAATCTATACATCTTAATGAATAATAGGCAAAAATGTTTTTATAGACGTCCAGAATTAACATTACAATTAAAAATTCTTGTTAAAGAATTAGTTATTAATTAATAAATTATATATTTTTGTTTTTAAATTCTTAATAAAAAACTTAACTTTTATAAAATTAGTGTAATTTATTTAAATGTCTAATTGTATTATTAATTATTTTAAAATTATTTAATATTATATATTATATATATATATATTATGTATAATAATATATATATATATATATATATATATATATATATTATTATATATCTATCTTTATAATAACTCATAAAAATTATTTTTTTAATAATATTAAATAACACTAGATTCAAATAAAAAACTAATAAAATAAAATATAATTACTTATTTATTATTATTGTTTATGACTTAACCTAATTCTATTTTATAAAATAAATAAATCATTTATTTATACACTAACTAACTTAATTTCATATTTATAAAGTAAATCAATTCATTAATTATATAAATACAGCTATAATGTTACTAATATTTTATAATATAATAATAATAAATCATAAAAGAGTTGGAATCCAATTTTTACTCAATTTTCACTTATCTCTTCTATTGAGATTGTTAGCATGCTTCTGAATCTCAATAGCCTCTTTTAGCTTCCTATGATATCATAATCATTGCAAAATGACTTGAAAAAGCCAATAATGGTTATATTTTATAAAGAGTTTGCAACTTTGAATGTCTAAGTTTGAGTGCATGTAATTTAGAGTAAGGTTGAAAAGAAAATTACGAATTTCACTGGATAAAATAAAATTCATTAATGGTTAAAATAAGTATTTATTAAAGTATTATTTAATTTGAAAAGATTAAATTAAAAGATATTTGATTAAACATTATTTTCTAAAATATGGGTAGATATATAATGAAATGATATTAAAGGAATTTTATAAATAGAGTCTTATTTTAACATATAGTAATATTAATTTAGTTAATTCATGAAAATTTTTGGAAAAAATCACATAGAGAGTATTTGGTAGACACTTTTCGAATCAACAAGTGTGGTGCATTTCAAGAGATTTGATTCATCTTAGTATTTAGTAGATCTGGAGCTAAGATGGATCTACGTTGGTCTTTCCCCCTTTAAATAGGCTATATTCCATGTGAATACCATGGAGCAATACCATGGATTAATACCATGAGTCAATATGTTATTTTTATTTTAATGTATGGCATTTTTATTTTTTTATTTTATATATACTATAACTTAACAAAAAAAAATAAAAAACATTACAATATCACTTCCATACTAAGCCAAAAAACATTAACTACAACCATCAATAAATCATCTTTTTAAAATGTATAAAAAATAATTGTATATAAAAATAATTTAAGATATAAAATATTAATATCTATTTAAAAAATTAATTTAAAATTTGTGGAAAAAATATAATAATTTAAAATTAAAATGATAACTAAATATAAAATATCTCTCACGTTTATAAATAAAGAAAGAAGAATGTATAAATATTTTAAGGAGAACATAAAATTTTGAAAACTAAGACGTAAATTAAAATTATATTTAGTATGTTTATAAAAACTAAATTATACATTATCATATTTTAGTGATCTAAATAAACATGGATCTTGTTCATTAATCGTTTAGGAAGTACTTATTATGATTTTGCTTTATGGTAAATTTATGTTTTTCATAGTATTATAATTTTTTAAATATGTATTTCTAATCATAATATAACAAATAAATATAATTTTAGAGGGGTAATACATTGTTTTGAAGGACCAAATGAATATAATTTTAGATATAACCGCTGAATGTAAATGGAGTTGTCAATCTATTCTAGTATTTTAATATAATATAATAGAATTAGTCGCCTTGTTAAAAAAATCATCTTTTTAAAATTAAAAAAGGGATTTAGATATTTTAGTTGTAGAAGTTTCATTTTTGAACTCTTATTTAATAAGGGTTCATGTGTATCTTTGGAGAGTTTGGAGAGTTGGTTTCTCTTTATGTTTAATTTTTTAATATTTATCTTCAATACTATAATTATAATTGGATTATTGGGTTTAGGGTCAAATTTTAAATTTTATTGAGCTCATTTCCTAGTGGGTTAAGAGTTTATGGTCTTCTAGAACTTGCAGTTTTTTAATGCCTTTATCACTTGCTGCTTTTGACAAGAGCCATGTGGAAAATATTTTTTTGTTGTGTTATTATTGTCTTGCCTTCAATTTAATTTAAAAGAAAAAGAATGGAAATTATTTAAAAACAAATGGTAACCATATGTACATGTACTTAACCTGGTACCTGAGTGTACACAATCTAAGTAACCCTAGACGGTATAACAACCTATGATAGGTTCTATCAAAAGTCTTGTAACTTTTGGCATTTTTGGCTTTGAAAACCCCCATAAGCACTTATGATATGATGAGCCCCTAAAACTAGAGGAAATTATTTAATTTGAAAGTTAGAATTATTTCAACCTAGACATGGCCCCATGAATGTGAATACAACATCAAGGATGCTGACCAAAAAATGAATAAAGGCCAATTAATTGAGATATCCCTCAAAGCGGGAACCCTCACCCTCCAATAATTGAGGAATTGGACGAGTATTTCCTCCAATGCAAACAAAATCCTCCAAATATCAAGTGAGATGAATGCAAGGAGTATTGGGATACTTAATAAGCATAGGGGTCTCATACTTATCTAATATTTGCTATGAAGCATTGTTTCCTTATCACATTAGCTGAAATTTCATCTATTAGGCCATAGATACATTGTTCATTCATTTACAAGTAAAAACATGATGAGATCCATACATCGCCACTGTCATAATACATATCCATAACCAGCATAATAACAACAGAATTACCAAGGAAACAACAATCATATAATGCACATGTGAACCAGTATAATACTCACAAAATAACAAGGATAAATTACCTCATATTAATTAATGCAACGACCAAGCAGATTTAGTACTTCCATGAACCACCTGACCATAGATTGGTTGAACCAAATCTTTCTTTCATCCAATCACCCCCATGCCATATTCCAAGCATGATGTGGGACTTAAAACCAAACTCAACCAGGGCTTCTCGAGGCTACACTATCTCACCCTCATGAATAGAACCAGCGTTTACCACAATCCATCCTAGATCACTAGGCCATAAAACAAGCATGGATGCCACCGGATTTTTCCACCTACATCGTGAGGAATTTCCTTGTCTCCTAGTCTCTAGGTTTTACCGTAATCCACATCAGATCACTAAGCCCTAACCGAGACTCCACCCTCTAGGCTTTACTATATATCTCGCAATTCACCAGCAAGGATTCCTAGGCCTAATCAAGGGCAACCACCTCTAGGCTTTGTTGTATATCTGACCATTAACTGGTCGAGGGTTTCGAGGCCCACCGAGGCACATAATACTTGGCTTTACTACAACCCACAGTTTGGTTCAAGGGTCACTAGGCCAATGGATTTACCACAATCCACATTCTGGTTCAAGGATCAATAGGCCATGTGTTCTTTCTTTCGGAGATCCACCTCACTTAGCTTCAAATCCATCCAACAATCCAACTCAACCAGAACATGAAAAGCCCATCACACCATGGTTATACGGAAATGGAAAGGATAGGCTGAAAACACTGTCACACCTAGAAAAACCCATGCCATGACAACAAAGAACCACATGAAATACCATGCATGCCAAATCTAGCAAGTAAATCACACATGCAAATCGATAAATGCAAAGAATCTTGTTGTAGCTTCTTGATCCTGCTCTTCCTTGCTTGCTCCTTCCTTCCTCTTGCCTTCTTTTCCTTTCTTAATCCAATGTCAAAGTGCTCCAAGAAAATTCTATGTGTTCAAGAGTGACAGAGAGAGAGAGAATAATGAGAGAGCTCTGAAATTAAACTGACAAAAGGTTACACTGATCGTGCCTGCCCACTGATCCACAGAAGCCTTTTTATCAATGGGTACTCTATTTTCTTCATTTTCCATTATTTTCCCTTCATTTTCCTCTTTACATGCAACCTGTGACCTTTCACCTTCCTTTTCTCCTAATTTCCATATTTTCATAAATAAATGTGCCAAAAATACCATTTTGTCTTTCCAAATCCTTTGTCATTGTATTTTCCAATTTCCTTAGCCATAATAAACCAATGAACACCCACACTAGGATGTCTTTCCCAACGTTTATCTTGCAATAAGTGTCCCGTGATCATGGTCTTATATATTTTTACATGGATTTTTTACCAGGGCTGTTACATAACCCTCCCCCTTGGGGGAACACCATCCTCGATGTTCAATGAGGCCTATAAACCAACAAACTACTAGGGAAAAAAACAAAAAACAAAAAACAAAAAACAAAACAAAACAAAAAACAAAAACAAAAAAAACAAAATACAAAAAAAACAAAAACATATTGCCCATGGAGGTTTATAACAGCTCATTGCAGTATTTACAATGATCATTGTTGAAGATATGACAATTGTACCATTTACTGGAGCTTTATAACACAGCTCATTACGGTATTCACAATAATAACCGCATATACACACTATACACATTTGCTTCACACAGCAAATAATCATACTATTTATGGAGCTTTATAAATCCATCTCGATATAGTATTTACAATAATATACACATATGCACATTTTCTCAACCAACAAATAAAATGATATGATGCCTACATTTGCAACAAGGGAATGTAGAGGCTCACACCTCCACCCTCAAAGTAATAAAAGGATTCACCTCCTTCCTAGGAAGTCCATAATCCACTGCAAAAGTCAAAACAACATCCAATGTCCAATGCCACAATCTTGCGTGACTTGTCCTCTCAGTGAACAATTACTGGCTCATTGTTCCAGGCACACTCCCAATGTGCTTTTGATTCTATCTGTCAATGCTAATGACAAAATCAAATATATCCTTGTCCTACCCTTATTTGCTACATAGTCCCTCAGACAATCCATTCACCCCATTCTGTGCAATCACACACCTCGGTACCCCCATCCCGGGTAGTCCATCAGTTATCAAGGCTTCCTCACATCAAAAGATACAAAAGCCAAGGCATATCCCTACCTCAAACCATCATACCAATCATAGCATGCTCATTGCAATCAATGGACACTATTGGGTACCAGTGTCCCACAATGTCCCTGCTTCTGAAGTGCTTTACCTGAATATTGTTGCATGTTCCAATTCCTTTCGCTATTGCTGCTAATGCTTGTCGTCAGATTCAACCACCCAACTGGGCATTTCATGCTTTCCTGTACCAAGCACATAATTTCCATTAGATTCAATAAATTGAATAACTTCAAATCATAGCTCTGTTGGTTTGAGGGGGCTTGGAACCAAGTTCAGAGTTCACTGCACTAACCAACGAAACCCTACACTACCGACCCTTTCAGCAACAACCTGTGTAGCACAGGTTGCAGTCTCACCCAAGGCAGTATTGGGGGATGCTAGAACTAAGCTTCTGCATCCAGAAGGCTATGTTACATGGGGTTAAGGTGTTTTTTTTTAGTTTCAACCCTGATCTTACCTTTGTGAACCCTTATTCATGAAATTTCTGAACTTAAGTGATTTTCAGTTAAAGAGAGCTATAAACTTCGTGTGAATGTCTTATCATGCATAAAATCACATATAATGATGCATCCAAATCTCCGCATAGTAGTAAATTCGAAAATACAGATAACTATCATTCAAGTGCGCATAAATTCAAAAAATACACAAGTATATAAAAATAGACATAAAATTACTTCAAATATTATTTATTACTTCAGATCTTCCTTATACAGATTTTCTAGACCCTGCGCACACAGTTGCAGGGGCCTGCGCACTCATCTGTGGACTTACCAAGGTCTCCACGCATGCAGCTGCAAGAGCCTTCCCCTTCACCAAAACACAAAAAGATCGTACAAACTCAGAACATATCAAAATCCTATTCTATTCAATTATGTCTTCTTAGACTTGCTAAGACACCCTTTTATATACTCTTTTCTATTACAATACCATGGTCTGCAAACCATGGGCGGATCTAAAAAAAAATACCAAAATGTAAGGGGTTTTGACCTT
This sequence comes from Pinus taeda, assembly GCA_000404065.3. Lineage (NCBI taxonomy): Eukaryota > Viridiplantae > Streptophyta > Pinopsida > Pinales > Pinaceae > Pinus > Pinus taeda. The sequence continues at coordinate 156,663 of APFE030511597.1, forward strand.
CCCAAAACCCCTTAACTCCTATTGACTTGTGTGTTGCGCGCTTTGCTCCTCAAAATGCAAATACTTATAATATTTTAACAAAACTTGACCCAGGGGACCCCATCCCAACAGGCCCCCAACACAAATATGTGACTCATCCTCAAGTCACTCTGTTGTACACTTTGGATCTTTTCTTTCAAGCTGGTGAACGAATACTTCACTAAGTGAAGTGCCTGCGTGCATTGAACTATTGCCTGTCGAACTTCTTCGACCAACTTTTCTATAGTTGGCCCTTCTGTTGCTAAGGCAATTGTTCGATGTGTTTATTACATAAGCTTGAGTGTGCCTTCCACAGCCTGTGAGAGCTTCCCTGCTTCTTCTTCCCACGGTTGCATGCATGCAGTGATAATCTGTATCTTCTTTCGTAGCTCCTTGATCTGTCCTTACAGGGATGTGCCCTCTTTCAACCGAGAAAACAATTGCACAGGGGCTAAGGTGCGCATCATTGTCTTTATCTCGTAATACTGCAACTACTTATCTCATATGGCTACTTCAATATTTTTCACAAGTGGGTCTTCCTACAGTGAGTCCCACAATTCTAGAGTCTCTTCAAAAAACTAGCTACAATCCTTGACTGTAGCGTCGAGCTTTTCCATATATGTTCTGATGGTACCTTTGCGTTGATCTCAGATCTTTGGTGGTGTGGTGGGTTGCAGCTTCAATTGAAGCTCAATAATCTGTAGTTGTAGATTGAAGTAAACTTTATCTACCTATGCCTTTGATTCTCTAAATGCATCTACGAGCTACTACACTTTTCCTTTAGAAGCAACCTCGAACTGAATCTGGAGCTCGAGGAGCTTACTACATACTCTAGAAATTGTATGCTTCAGTTGTGCCCTTATTGCAGCTACCTCATCACAATCTTGGAGAGCTTTGTGCTTTTCATCGCACATTTGTTGACTGGTGATTTGTGCATCCTTGATCACCATGAGAGCTCGTTGCTCTCACACCTTAAGCTCATCTTCTACACCCTGGTGTAGCTCATTCAATGTGGATAGGGGGAGCATTGCAAGGTTAATACTTATGTTCTTAGGTGGCTCGGAGATCTCCCTTTATGCAGCATCATTTAGGTGTAAGGATCCATCAGGCAGGGGTACAACATCGAGCTCTGAAGTGAGTACTGACTACACACTGCCCGATATCGTTGGTTTTTAGCTCGCTTGAACCTGGTTCGCCTGAACCTGCAACTCTTTGAGGCCCGCTTGGACCTTCGTCAAAACAAACTGGTATTGTTCTTCAATGTGGCCATAGATATCTTTTGTCGCGGACTAACAATATCTCTAATTTCATCAAGGTCCCCCTTAGTGAGGACGATGGCCTCCGCACCAGCGGACTTATCGAATTTATGCTTCTTACATGCGTCTCCTGCACTTGACTTTTGTCGCCTCTTGACAATAAAGGGAGAATCAACGTCCTCCAGGTCTACATAGGGATCTTCAGTACCTTGATCAAGTTCTTCTGTATGGTGCTCTTCGTCTTACTCGTGCTCTAGTTCCTACAAGGTATTCTTTTCTCGATCGATGGTCACCGTCTTCTTTTCCTTCTTAGTTGGTATCCACTTACGCCACATCACACATCCCTCAGATAGATCTCAGTCCCAGCAACTGAACCATTTGTTGCCTTGAGGGTGTTTGGACCCAAGTTCACAGTTAGTTGCACTAACCAACAAAACCCTACACTATCGGCCCTTCTGGCAACAACCCGCTTAGCACAAGTCGTAGTCTCACCCAAGGCAGTATTAGGGGATGCTAGAACCAGGCTTCTACATCCATAAGGCTATGCGATGTGGGGTTAAGGTGTTTATTTTTAGTTTCAAGCCGGATCTTACCTTCGCGATTTCTGAACTTAAGTGATTTTCAGTTAAAGAGAGCTATAAACTTCATGTAAATGTATAATCATGCATAAAATCACATATAATGATGGATCTAGATATCGCGGAGCAGTAAATTCGAAAATACAAATAATTATCATTCAAGTGCGCGTAAATACAGAAAATACACATGTATATAAAAATAGACACAGAATTGCTTCAAATATTCTTTATTACTCCAAATCTTCCATATACATATTTTCCAAACCCTACGCACACAGTTGCAGGGGCCCGACACTCAGTTTCGGACTTACCAAGGTCTTTGCGCACTCAGCTGCAAGAGCCCTCCCCTTCGCCAAAACACAGAAAGATCGTACAAACTCAGAACATATCAAAATCCCATTATGTTCAGTTATGTCATCTTAGACTCACTAAGACACCCTTTTATATACCTTTTTCTATTACAATACCATGGTCCACAAACCATGGGTGGATCTCAAAACAATACCAAAATGTAAGGGGTTTTGACCTTCCTAAAACCCCTTAACTCGTATTGACTTGTGCGTTGCACACTCCGCTCCTCAAAATGCGGAGACTTACAATATTTTAACAAAACTTGACCCGTGGGACCCTGTTCCAACAACCTCATTGTAGGCCCATCAACAAGGTACATTTGCAATTATGTTCGCTTCTTGTCACAACAAGTCAAATTAGCATATTTGACTAAATCATCACGTATAAACATATCACATCAGGTTAGCTCAAAACACAACCATCATAGATCAAAATCATAAATCACATGTAACTATCATAAACTAGAATCATAGATCACTTGTAATCATCATAGACAAGAATCATAAATCACATGCATAATAAAACTGAAATAAAATACTGATACTTATCATTTAATCATTCCTTAGATTCTACCTTTGTCTTTATTCGGTACGCAGACTGGAATGGTTGCCACACCCGACAAACACCCAGTTATTTCTCTTCAACCATGTATGCATACACATAGTGTACATCCCACACATACAACCACACACGGCATACAACACCATGCAATACATGCACCTACACCTAACATACATCTCATACACCTACACCCAGTGTACAACACAACACATACATACACCTACACTAGGTGTATGACACAACACAATACATACATACACCTACACCTAGTGTATGACACAACACATATATGTACACAGAGTACAACATAATGAATACACGTCACAATACCACGATTACACATTGCACATACATAGTACCGCATGCCCGCAACACAACATGTATGACATGCACACAATACCACATGAACACCAATACCATATGTACAACATGTACACAGTACCACTTATACACAACACCCCCTGCACAAATTGTGCACAGCATCACATGTACATGGCACCACCTGCATAACGTGTACACAGCACCACATGTACACCGTCGCACCACCTATACAATGTGTACACAATACCACATGTACACAACACCACATGCACAACATGTACACAACACCACATGTACATGGCGCCACATGCACGACATGTACACAAGACCACCTGCACATAGCACCACATGTACAACGTGTACATAGCACCACATGTTCAATCATGCATACAACACCATATGTACATAGCACCACATGCACAATATGCACACAACACCATATGTACATAGCAATGCATATAAAACATCTACATATCACCATATGTACATAGCACTGCATATTGAACATGCGCACAACACCATATGCACATCACACTGTATATCCAGCATGTGCACAGTACAATATGTACAAAGCACCGCATATCCAACATGTACATAGCAGCATCTATACCCATCACTGCATATGCAATATTCACACAACATTATCTGTACCACCCTGTACATATCATTGCATAAACAACATGTACACACACCATATATACACAACATTGCATGTGCACAACAACACAGATGTTACATGTACAACATATGTGCAACATTAGTACCACACATCCAAAACCGCACTATCTCTACCAAGCAATTTTGCTTCTAGTGTCTCTTTGTCATCCATGCTTATCCTAGCATACCGCAAGCACATTGTTTTCATTTTGTTGATGTATCTTTCAGTGTTACATCTCATAACATAAACATAGCCATAATACAAGCATACGATATCAATTCAATCCACATAATATTGACCTCATATATTTGTCATGACTACTCTTCCCACTTGATTCCTCATAAACTCAGAACCTCTTCATGCCATTCACCCGCATAAGCAATCATTCCTCCATATGAATGATCCCTGGTGACCCTATCAGACAACGACATTCATACATACATGTATACATATAAACATCATCATAAAACAATCATGATCACAACATAATTACTAGATATCATAAAGCCAAGGTTAAGAGAACTTCATTTATTCATGCACAATATTGAGAACAATAGTTCCCAACATAGCCAGGGCATCTGAAACCTCAAATCCATTTACTTTAAACTTTATGTTACCTTTATCATGATTGTCCTATCACCATCCATTTACCTCAATGGACCCAACCAATCCAACTAGTTGTCATATGCTTGCCTTCAGCTACCCTTATACATCCATTGAGCTTCATCTAGGCCTTACATCACCTGTTGGGTTTCATTTAGCTTCTCTCGAGCTCCATTAACTTTCCTATTTCCCAAACCAATTCCCAAGACTCAAAACATAAAAGGAAGTACCAATAAGCAAGTAAGAGAAAACCATGAAAATGGATAAAAACACGACACCACAACAAAGTGGAAAGGCCTTGTACTAGACATAAACAAAACTGCAAATCAAGCTCAACAATTCACAAAAGACCCAAAATCACAAGCCTAGTAGTAGACACCATGACTCCATCCCCATGGTTCCCAGTCCCTCCAAGTGAAAGCTCAACCCGAGCCTTCTTTAAGAGTTCATGGAAATCTCTTTTGACATGAAATCCCCTTCAATATACTGCCATAAACACATAATTGTCAGTGCGTAAGTAAACATAACAACATACTGGTTACTTTGCCTTTTCATACTAATGCCAAGCATGTTACCCTGCAATTGCTCACACATGTCAACCACATTTTCCAAATATCAAGACAATCATATCTATCAATTTGAAATCAACCTTTACCAAGACTAACAATCATGTCATAATCCATAGTCAACTCATAGTCATTAGAAACTTCACCTATTACACTCAAGTACATGTCAGCTATCTCAGCACATATGTGTAAGTAAAACCATCTTAAAACAAGATCATTTCTTGATGAAATTTTATAGACACATACTCATATTATGTAATCCATCAAACATTCAACCAAATTATAAACATACCATGTTAGATAAATAGACTAAACGACATAATAGACACCAAACACTTAAACGCCAAATAGACGACATAATCAAATAGTGAAGCACCAAGTATAGTACATAAGCAAACTCATACCTTAATGTATCTTAGGGGAGACTATCATGTCTGCATAATCAAGCTAGATTAACACGATATAACTTCACAACATATCAACTCAACCATAAATAAGGTCGTGGTATCTGTAACAGTAACTGGCTAACATGTTCACATCATAAACTCATAAATAATTTTCAATCGTGCATAAAAATCAAATATGCAAAGTTAGTCTAGATTAGTACAACACTATCACAAATATGTCAACTCATACATGAATTCCATAACCCTAATCATTTGCGTAAGCCAATCCAATTTAGAATGATACATATAACATCAAGATCTTAGTTGCATTAACCCTAATCATCAAGTTAAATAACATATAACAATAACAATAAGTTAACATATAACATACTAATCAACAACATATAACATAATCATCAAGTTAACTAACATAAAACTACAACAACAATGCATATAACAACAAGTTACTATCATTCATGGATATATGACCACACTTATTCACTAGCATCTACCAACATGTAACCATAACAACAATAAACGACAAACATGTATATAAACCTAATGCATATAACAATACTTAACCTACATACCTACATTCCCAACATACAAACTTGTATGACGACATGCTCTTGCCTCGACGTCTAATGCAGCAACTTCACTTTGATGCTCTGCATCTCTTGCTTTACCTCATTCAACACATTAGCATCATAACATGCCAATAGCATCATGATGACCTGATTGCATACAATGACCTCACAATGCATGTCTGACCTACCATACATGCATAACCATAACCATGACAATGCATGCATAACAACATATAAACACTGACATGCATAATAAATGCATATACAATCGACATTAATTCATGACAAACACATCCCAACAACAACAACATCAACTCCTACATGGAAACACAATTGTAAAAATGACCATTGCCATGCATACATAACAAGCACATATACAACCTACATGCATGCATGACAAACACATTTTTCACATCCAGTCTAAGGGGTGAACCATGCTCTGATACCCCTCTGTGGTATCAGATATGACCCAAAGAGAGCAGGACCCACTTTGATACCACTATGTGGTATCAGATAACACCCAAAGAGAACAGAAAATAAACATTCCCCAAAAAGAATAGAACTCGCTTTGATACCACTCTATGACACCCTCATCTCACATCTACCCAAGTAACCGGCCAATCGGGGTAAATATGCGACGAGAGGCCACTATAATGGGTTTAAACCTCCTAGATTACCTTAAGGAAGTGAATTTGATGGAAACCCACAACACAGACCTTCTATACCTCCTACAAGACCCCCAGAAGCCTTCTCAGTCATCCCATGCCCTGTCCCTAGGTCCCATTGAATTTTTATACCATTAAGCCCCTAGACGCTCCCTTTATATGGACAAGGGTGCGTATGGGAGGCTCCTGTCACTCCCACAACAAGGCATGGGTGTGTTTGGGGACTTTTCTTCTCAACCTTGTGCCTACAACTCTGGGATTTGTGCCACTTTTCAGGCCCAGAGTCCAAGTCACTGCCTAGAACTCAATGACAGGTTCAAAAATGAAATTTCACAATGAAACAAAGATACATTTGCAAAAATATTGACAATGACTAGACTGGACCCTACTAGACATGACAGGAACTACGTCAAACATATCACAAAAATGAAATCTATAGGTCTTAATAGCAGAGTTGAGCATAGGGGTCTCATAATTATCTTAGATTTGTTATGAGGCATTGCTTCCTTGTCATGTTAGCTGCAATTTCACCTACTAGGCCATAGATACATTGTTCATTCATTTACAAGTAAAAACATGATGAGGTCCATACATCGCCACTGTCATAATACATATTCATTACCAACATAATAACAACAAAAATACCAAGGAAACAACAAACATATAATCCACATATGAACCAATATAATACTCATGAAATAACAAGGAGAAATAACCTCATATTAATGAATGTAGTGACCACCCAGGTTTGGGACTTCCATGAACCACCCAACCATAGATTGGTTGAACTAAATATTTCTTTAATCCAATCACCCCCATTCCATATTCCAAGCATGAATGTGGGACTTAAAACCAAACTCAACCAGGGCTTCCTAAGGCTACACCACCTCACCCTCATCAATAAAACCAGGCTTTACCACAATTCATCCTGGATTACTAGGCCATAAAACAAGCATGGATGCCATTGTATTTCTCCACCTACACTGTGAGGAATTTCCTTATCTCCTAGTCTCTAGGATTCACTGCAATCCACACCAAATCATTAAGCCCTAACCAAGACTCCACCCTCTAGGATTTACCATATATCTTGCAATTCAACGGCAAGGATTCCTAGGCCTAATCAAGGGCAACCACCTTTGGGATTTACCGTATATCCCGTCGTTAACTGATTGAGTATTCGTTGGCCCACTGAGGCACAAAATACCTGGCTTTACCGCAACCCACAGTCCAGTTCAGGGGTCACTAGGGCAGTGGCTTTGCCATAATCCAAAGTCTGGTTTAGGGATTCCTAGGCCATGTGTTCTTTATTTTAGAGATCCACCTCACTCAGCTTCGAATCCATCCAACAATCCATCTCAGCCAAAACATGAAAAACCCATCACACCATGGTTATCCGAAAATGGCAAGGCTAGGCTAAAAACACTGACACACTTGGAAAAACCCATGCCATGAAAGCAAAGAGCCACATGCAATACCATGCATGCCAAATCTAAGAAAAAAATCAATCATGCAAATTGATACATGAAAAGAATCCTATTATAGCTGTTTGATCCTACTCTTCCTTGCTTTCTCCTTCCTTCCTCTTGCCTTCTTTTCCTTTCTTGATCCAATGCCCAAGTGATCCAAGAAAACTCTAAGTGTCCAAGAGTGAGTGAGAGAGAGAGAGAGAATAATGCGAGAGCTCCAAAACTAAACTGACAAAAGGTTACAATGACCCTTCCTACCCACTAGTCCTCAGAAGCCTTTTTTATCAATGAAGCATTTATTTTCTTCATTTTCCATCATTTTTCCTTCATTTTCCTCCTCACATGAAACATGCGACCTTACACCTTCCTTTTCTCTTCTAATTTCCATATTTTCATAAATAAATGTGCCAAAAATTCCATTTTTCCTTTCCAAATTCTTTGCCATTGCCTTTGCGAATTTCCTTTGCCATAATAAACCAATAAACACCCACACTAGGATGTCTTGCCCAAGGTTCAGCTTGGAATAAGTGTCCCATGACCATGGTCTTATATATTTTTACATGGACTTTTGACCAGGGCTATTACAATAGCCATGTGATGAAGAGTTATTGTGATATGATTCAACTCCCCAAGTACAGGTAAGAAAGTAGAATCGACAAACCAAAACCAAAATGACCTTCCTCGGGAGCTACAGGAACCCCAGAGGCTAACCAACCACTCCAAGTGCCCAAGCCCTGAGTTAGCTTTCCTTTTGACTGAAATAGACCCCCTATCGCTCCCATGATAAGCCCTCCATGCAATTGAAACCCTGAAGTCACTCCCACAACAAGGCCTCCATACGACTGCAACCTTTTTTAGGCAGTTTTGTGCCAGTGACCCTAAAATCTAAGCCACTTTTTTAGAGCTAGGACTCAAGCCTCTGCCCAAAACTTGATAAAATTCTCATAAATGATAGATAACAAGTAGACAATGCCTCCAATACAAAACTTGAACTAGGAACTGACTAGACTCATCCTAACCGTAGCAAGCATTTCGTCAAACACATCATAAATATGTAATGTATAGGTCATATAAACACCTCTGAACATAGGGACCTCATACTTATCTGAGATTCATCAAGAAGGTTTGACGCCCTCTCAAAATAGTTGCATTATCATCTATTAGGTCATGCAATCATTAACATTTCATTTACTAAAAAAAAACTTGAGGAGAGCCATAACCAAAGTCTGCCATAAAATAATGCTTATAACCAGCATATAACCAACAGAATAATAATGATAGAATAGCCATTAAAGACACATAATGACAAGCACATTTACTTATGGAATACAATAAGAAAATATATTTTATTAACATATGCAAAATCCAACCAAGTCAGCGACTTCCATGTACCACATGATCATAGATTGTGCTGAACCAAATCTTTCTTTCGACCAATCACCCCTATGCCATATTCCAAGAATAAATGTGGGACTCACAACAAAATGAACCAGGCTTCTCAGTATTTACCATGTATCCCTCCATTACCGTTCAAGGGATTCCTAGGCCTGAAACCCTCATCTATACGACTAGGATTTACCCTATATCCCTCCATTACCAATCAAGGGATTTCTAGGCCCAAACAAAGAAACATACATTGAAAGCTTTACCACAATCCTATCATATAACGGTTAAGGGATCACTAGGCCTTAAACAAGAATGGATTCCTCTGTATCTCTCCACCTAAACCATCATGAATTTTCCTGTCTCCACCCTCAGGCTTTACCGTGTATCTCGCCATTACCAGTCAAGGGATTCCTAGGCCCTTGGGAATTTTCCTGAGACCACCCCACTCAGTTTTGAAACCATCCAGTAATCCAGTTCAACCAAGTAAAATAACCCCATCACACCATGGGTACCCAGAAATGGCAAGGCAAGATTGAAAACCATCATCACACCTGGAAAAACCCATGCCAATGATAGTAAGAGAACCAAATACACACATGCATGTACCATGCATGTCAAAACTAGAAAGGAAACCTTACATGCAACTCGATACCTGCAAGTAATCCCATTGTAGCTGCTTGATCCAACTCTCCTTACTAGATCTTTTCTTCCCTTTACTTTCTTGTCCTTTCTTTGCCTTTATTTCCTCAAAGCTAGAGTGCTCCAAGAATGCTCTAAGTGTGTGAGAGAGAGAGAAGGAAGAGAGAGCTCCACCCAAAAACTATCAAAAGTCCATGAACTGATCCGCAGATGCCTTTTTACCATTGAAGCCTCTATTTCTTCATTTTCCTCTACTTTTCCTTCATTTTCTTCCTCACATGCAACCTATGACATTTCACCTTCTTTTTCTCCCATTTTCCATTATTTTCATAAATAAATGCCAATTATTATCTCTTGCCTTTTCAAAGTCTTTGTCATTGCCTTTGCCAATTTCCCTTAGCCATAATAAACCAAATAAACACCTGCTAGGATATTTTGCTCAACATTCAACTTGAAATACATGTCTCATGACCTTGATCTTATTTTGTCTTTATTTACTTTATTATGTAGATATTTAACCCACAGTTGTTACAATTATTGTAATAGAACAAATTAAACTATAAATTTAATTGAAATGTAAATAACAAAAAAAATTAAAACCCTAATACATATTGAAATATATAAATCCATTTCAATTATTCTAATTTTATAATTCCATTGAGAGCTTAATATAAGTATTCCAATATATTGAAGTTGTGTCATTGCATCCCGAGAAAAGATGTATATTTTACACCTCTATATTAAAGAAAATCTAACATCCATCTCATTTATCTATCCCGATTCCCACCATATATTAATTAAATATAATATTCTTTTACCATATAAAACACTATAATAACTAAATCATATCCAAAAAATTAAAAATATATATTAAATAATATTATATTTATATTTAACTTAAATTTAAAATTTCTTCATATCAAACTTTTTACTTATTTTATTATAATTTTTAAATATACTTTTACAAACCAAAAATAGTATTTAAAAATATATATTAAAAATTTAACCTTTCGGTTAACCAATACCTCCTCCCTTTTCTCTAACTTGTAAAATTGTCTTTCCACATGTAAAGATTCTCAATATGGATTTTTGTCAACATTATGAATTTTCTTTTATTTTAAATTTTCCCAAAAATAGTGTATAATCAACATGGCTCTGTATTTTCATTCTAAAAGAGGTTTGCAACTCAACAAATTAATTTATAGCTATATTAACTTTGGATCTACCAAGTGCCAAGAGGGATAAAATCTCTTTTCATTCTAAAAGAGGTTTGCAACTCAACAAATTAATTTATAGCTATATTAACTTTGGATCTACCAAGTGCCAAGAGGGATAAAATCTCTTTTCATTCTAAAAGAGGTTTGCAACTCAACAAATTTGATCCCTCTTAGGGAAAGGTAGATCCGGAGTTAAGATGGATCTAAGCTAGTTTAAAATATTCTTTCAGGGAACATTGTGTGTGTGTAATTCTATTTCTTCATATGAATACCTTTGGAAAAATCATGGGTTCTCAAAACCTTGAGCCTAAAAACCTTATAAATTAGCTCTTTACCTCAATTTTATTTTAATTATTAATATTTCTTTTAATTTTTAATTTTTAATTTTTTAAATTTTATTTTATTTTTATTTTAATGTAATATGACCAAGTCAAAATGTTTACATAACAGTAGAGGAAGTTAACATATTCCTCATATTTATTTAAAAAACAATAATTATAAACAGGGAAAAAGTTTTAATTCGCTAAATGCTTTTAAATTTTCAGTCAATATACTTTCATAATAAAAATAATATCCTTCAATTTTCCTTTTAATTATATGTATGGTTTTCCTTCATGAATAGTCTTTAACTATCATTTCTTTTAACATGATATATCAAATTAAATATAGAGTAGTCTAACTTATAGATGAAATGGCATTTTTCAAGACATATTTTCTTGTTAATTTTAACCAAAATCCGGCAAAGATTTTTAAAAACTTAAGTAAAGTTGTTTAATTTGTACAATTCTAGTGCCCCAAGGTTTTTCAAGGTGTTGAGTCCATTTAAGCATTAAAAATGTATTTTAAACAACAAAAAATCACGGTTTAACCAAAATCTGGCAAAGATTTTTAAAAACTTAAGTTTAAGCTGTTTAATTTGTACAATTCTAGTGCCCCAAGGTTTTTCAGGGTGTTAAGTCCATTTAAACATTAAAAATGTATTTTAAACAACAAAAAATCATAGTCTAACTTGAAATTTTATTGTTAGATTGCAATAAAAAAGACTATTTAGTCTATACTACGTCATTAAATATGATTATAATTATAATTTAATCAAATCTATTTATTTAAATAAATAAAATATTAATAATTAAACTTTAAAAATACAAAATTTGATATCAACGGTGTTGACGATGTGGAAGATAAAAGGATCAACGAACAAAGCAGCCAGAATGGGCGCTTCATTACAGCAATTGCAATTTTTATGCTAAATTTATAGCATGCTTCATGAGACTAAAGAACGAAAATGAATTATGGTAGAATTTGTATTCTAAATGTATAGCATGTTTCATGAGAATGGAGAACGAAAATGAATTATGGCGGAATTTGGCATTGCATGTCCCATAGTAATTAATTCCCTAATGCCATTATTAAAATCTCTAAAATAGCAACCACTATATATATATAATTTTTTTACATAAGAGTATCATGGAAAAAAATGGATTTCGAAAACTTGGAGCTCGAAAACTATAAACCATAAAAGATTATTTTACTAAAAAAATATTTCAATTATTATTTGTTTATCTTTTTTGTATTTTTTATGTAATGTCACTGAGTCAAAATGTTTACAAGATAGGACATTATAATAAATGGCAAAGCTCTTCTCCTCTAGGGAGACTGTTTAGGAGAGGGAATTCCCCTTGCCTTGATATGATTCCAACTTACATGAAAGGGGGTTACGACTCCCACTATAGTTGGTGCATTGCATGTGCTCCCATCATTTCATTGATCATGACACAAAGCTGACACAAGGTTAAACATCATTTGAATATTGCAAGTGGAATAGGGAGGTATAGGAGGGCTCAACATGACAATTCTATCATATTGGAAAATCTAGAGGGAAAATTTGACAGTATTGACCGCAAACTAACCATTCTAGCTAGAAGATCAGGCAACATCTCTTTCTCCTTGGATGAAGGTGGTGACCAGCAAGCACAAGTGCTTGGAGATTCTGCCAAACAATCATTATGACTTACTAATTTTTTGCTTATAGTACTAGTAGTACTTTTTGCCTTCTCATGTCTATGTATGTCAAGGTTTGACATAGCCAACCTATTTTTATATGTTTATATTTGCAATATACCCTAGTTAGACGAGGTCTTGGAAACATCAAGACTCTGAACTTATGTTATTGGTTTGGTTTCTCTTCGAGCAAACCAGCAACATAAAAATGTTGGTCTATATAATCCTCATTTGACATAATCCAAAGTGCTTAACTTATCTTTTTAAAGGCGGAGCTCTTCTTTGTCTCACTTTTCAATGGAGATAAACTTTTACATAAAAACTTATAATTTAAATAAACAAATAAAATAAACACAATACTCGAAGGAAATGACTTAAAAATAGAATTTATTGAAAACTAATAGAATGTAATTTGTTTATATTTATGTGAAGTCTTCAAAACCTAGACTTTGGTCTTCGAAGATTGACATGCACTCTTAAAATATATTAAATATAAGTTATACATATCATCAATAATAATAATAATAATAAATTAGTTTACACGAAAAAATAATCTTTGGTCTTGAATATCGACATGTATTCTTTTTTTTTGTAAAGTGAAATTCTATTAACTAGAAAAATGTGATATACAACCTTATTACAATTTAGTAGTTAGTGTCTCACATGGCAGACCTACCCATAACAAAAAAAAAAAATCTTTTGAGTGAGGACATAAATTATGGAGAATCCATTGGTACAAAATTTACCAAGTTGTAGCTGACACACATGCATGATTAGCCATATACATAAGACACATCATAGAAAAATACATCAAACATAATAAGCATAGCATCACACCACGGGTTCTGAGTCTGGGCTTGCCACCGGGGTGAGGTCTAGTGGGCCTTCTGGAGGACGTTCAACATTTGCGGGTATACCTAGGTGGCACTAAACTCCTTCCATCCTCTGATCTAGAGAGTGTAGATGAGTCTCCAAGTAGTATGGTGAATGCATAATATCCAATTGAGACTCACGACGATCTTGAATAATCCTCCTAAGTATAAATTTAATCTGCCAATACAAGTCCACTATTTGCATGTACTGGTTAGTTCTACCTCTCATGTGTCCCATATCGAGAATACATTTTTCCCAATCCATCATCACCTCAGAATCAGAAAGGGAGGTTCTATGGGATGAAGCCTCTTCTTTCAACTGGGAAATTTCTTCTTGTATCTGATCTCGAATGAGCTCACAATAGTGTGAGGAAATACCTGTTATATGTTGATACAACTGAGGATTACAACACATGGTTCTCTCTAGGGCAACCCTTCCAGGTCGATAATTGGACTTTCTTTAGCCCAGCACAGACACAAATCCAAGCGAACTCAAAAAGAAATACAATCCACCCCCAAAATTGCTTCCAAAAAAGCAAGCACAATACAACTAATAGATGGGAAGTTGAGATGGAAATAATAACTACCAAATTTAACCAAATTAAGAAACAGAGAATACCACCACTCCAAAAAAACCTCTACATTATAACAACTCCAATGCAAAAACTAGTGAAAGGGGAAAATATTTATCATATGCCAGCAGAGTTGGTGCCAAACCGAATCCCATGCTGCATCAATCTTCACTGAGCCCAACTATCATCTGATTTTGTAATGGAAATCCAACGGGATTTCTTATACTCACAGCCACTTGCTCTATCCCCTAGAGAAATAAGCAAACTTAAGTAATGCTTGCCTCAGGCAATTGGCTTGGTCTTGACCCACATAGACTATCTGCATTCTATGGGCCTTGACATTTCCCCCCTCTCTTAAACATGTACTCTTGCAACTTAACTACCTCAAGTGCCTAGCAACCACGCTCCCCCTCTATGCCATCCTTTAGAAACCATGAGTTCGAATCGCCCTCCCTCATCTAGACTCCTAATAATGCAATCTAGCCTTCAATTTTCTCAGAGACTGCGTCCACATTGTGCCATGTGCACCCCCCATGTTTAAAGCAATCAACATAAATCTCATCACATGATTAGATTTCTTGGAAACCTTGCTTGCCTCATCCCAAGGACAATTTGTCTATACCAAACTCTGAAGACTAATGTCTAGAACGTGTGTTATTAAAACTTCCTGAGGGTAAGAAGCCACACCCCCCCCAGCCAATGTGCTAGGTGGGGCACTTGCACCCTGCATCCACCGCACCCTTCCCTCCACCTTCCACCATATACGTCACCCCATCTAGGGTTGGCTAGTCTTGCACCGGAAATTGCCTATAGGAAATCCTTCAAAGAAGATTAAGGCATCTATGACCATGACGAGGCCAATGGAACCGATGATTCAAGACATTCATGATTGGCTAGTAAATCTATTATTTTGTGCTCTATTCGTCAATATCGACATATATTCTTAAAACATATTAAATATAAAATTTATATTATTATTAAAAATGATGATAAATGAGATTTTTTTAAATTAAGAATATTTTACAATATTTAAAATTATGATTTATTTATTTGGTTAATATGATTTTTCAATTTTTATATTATTAAATGTAAATAAATTTGGTTATTTAAAATAATTATAATTAATATTGTGAAGAAAGTTGAATTTCCACTTTTTATTAAATATTTTAAAATTTTAATCTATTAATTTATTTCAAGTAAATTTTTAAGTCACATCAAAAACTAAGTAAAAAAAAAAACCTCCAACACAAGTAAAAAAATCCATAATCCATATAATATAAGTTGTATCTCTTCTAAACATCTCATAAAACTATTTAAATAAAGTCATTATACCTTATAATAGCATTTAATTTAAATCCCATACATAAATCAAATACCATGTTTAATTATAACCCTTATTTATAAATATTCAATTTATTTCCATATTACATTAAAACCTATTGTTAAAATTTAAAATAAATATAAACACTTTCTTCCATACATAAAAAAAATATATATCAACTTTTCATAATTACGAAAGTTTTACATGTTTAAAAAAACTCCCAAAGTCTTTGATGAAGGGGCCCACTCCTTTCACATTCAAATTGAAAATACATTTAAAAAAAATAGTTAGTTATTAGATGTTATTATGAAGTGTATGATCTACTTGCACGTAGGTTTAATAGTGATGCGAATATCGTGATTAAATAGTGATTTTTTTCGCTGCAACAATTTAATTTTGGGTTTTTTGGCGATTTTTTTTTTTTTTTTTTTTTTTTAAATCATGATTTTTTGAAAAAAACTTGATCTCACTTGAAAAATGGGGGCAATGATTAAAAAAAAAAAATTTTTTCTTTTTTTTTTTTCTTTAATCTTTTTTTCTTTTTTTTTTTTTTTTTTCTTTTTCTTTTTTCTTTTTTTTTTTTTTCCAGATAGAGGGCAAGAGTGAAAACTAAGGAGGAGAACTCATCTACAAAGACAAGAAAGGAGAAAAGTTAAGGAATTTAGCATCCCAAGCAAAAAAAATTTAAGTTTGGACCAAGTTTCTTCAGCAAAGTGTGGTTTGAGGTACGGGCATCCAATTTTTTTTTTTTTTTTTTTTTTTGAGTGGTTTCTTTCACCCATTTATTTCTCATGATTTTTGTTTAGATTTCACTGTGTTTTTTCATTTTTGTTTCATTTAGTAGAGAGGGTTTATTTTGGTAAAAAAAAAATTGCGAGGGGTTTCTTTCACCCATTTATTTCTCATGATTTTTGTTTAGATTTCACTGTGTTTTTTTCATTTTTGTTTCATTTAGTAGAGAGGGTTTATTTTGGTAAAAAAATGCAAAAACTTGATTGTTAAATTTATTTGTTTGATTTCTTCTTGTGCCCTAGAGTTTTTCCATCGTTTTTATTTAGGTTTGAATGTGTACGTTTTATTTATTTGTTTGATTTCTTCTTGTGCCCTAGAGTTTTTCCATCGTTTTTATTTAGGTTTGAATGTGTACGTTTTTGCCATTATTTGTTGCATTGTGTTGAGGGAATTTTTTGTCAAATATTCAATATGTTGTATGTAAATTTTAATTTTAATTTTTTAATTTGCGATTCTTCTTGTGCCTTAGGTTCAAACTTCAAACTTTATCTTACATTAAAATTCAAGAGTTCAACAAAGTTACAAACATGCCAAGAAAATTGGACCCTCTATGGGAATTTGGTGAACTTGATGGAGGGT
This sequence comes from Pinus taeda, assembly GCA_000404065.3. Lineage (NCBI taxonomy): Eukaryota > Viridiplantae > Streptophyta > Pinopsida > Pinales > Pinaceae > Pinus > Pinus taeda. The sequence continues at coordinate 174,058 of APFE030511597.1, forward strand.
TCGACAGATCAAATTTCACTTGCAAGTTATGGAGGCATCATATGACAGGGAGGGTATACAGAGTGAAGTATCACCTTGCACAAGTTCTAAGACATGAGGTACATAGCCTTGCACAAATACAATTCTAGAAATCATCTAAAGAGCCTTCATATCATTGGAAGAAATAGAGCAAACCAAATTGTCCAAGCCAGCTTTAAAGAGTCAACTAACAGGGATTAGAGTGTCACGATTGGGAGGTGAACATGAGAGTGGTACTAGTTCTACTTCACTATCAACATCTACAACCAACCCTGTAGCTACGTCATCATTTTTTTTCCTAGAACCATACCTAATGCACAACCATCTATCTCTTCAGTTATTAAAAAAGGAAGAAGGAAGAAGCCTACAAGTTGTTGGGCAAGTTTCTTTTTTGGAGTGATATTCTTTTTAGCGTTTCTAGGAACAATCCATTTTTCCAACCCACAGTTGATGCTATTGTTATTGTTGGCCCAGGGTACAAAGTCCCTTCATATTATGACTTTAGAGGACGCATTCTTCAAAATGAAAAGGTTGACTTTACTAAGAGATTAGAGGAGTTTAGGGCATCATGGACACACACAAGATGCATTGTGACGTCAGATGGATGGACCGATAAAAAGGGTAAAACCTTATTAACTTTTTGGTCAGTTGTCCCAAGGGGACAATGTTTATGAAATATGTTGATGCATTTGGACATATCAAAGATGCACGGCTATTATGTGATATGTTGGATGTGTTCATTCAGGATGTGGGTCCACAACATGTTGTCCAATTCATAACAGACAATGTTGTAAATTATGTTGTTGTTGGCAAGATGCTTATGGAGAGGCATCCTACCTTATTTTAGACACCTTGTGCCGCACACTGCATTGATTTGATGTTGAAGGACATAGGAAAATTCTTTTTGTCAATAATATTGTTGAGTCATAAAAAACCATTACAAAATTTATATATAATCATGCATTTGTGCTTTATTTGGTGAGAACATTCACCAACAACAAGGAGTTGGTGCGCCCTGTCATTACACCATTTTCCACCAGTTTCATATCTCTTCAATCCCTCTTGAATTTTATGTGGGATGTGAAGAGAATGTTTCTTTCATAGGAGTGACGTGCTTTGGCATTTAGTCGCAAACCAGAGGGAGAGGCCATATGCAGGTTAGTTTCATACCAGGAAAGCTTATGGGCAGGATTGTAGGAGGTATGTATCATTACTGAAACTTTGGTAAAGGTTCTTCGATTAGTTGATGGAAACAAGCCCGCAATGGGCTACTTGTATGAGGCCATGGATAGGGTCAAAGAATCCATTCGGAGCTACTATGATGATAAGGGGTTTGAGAAACAACAACTCCTATGGGAAGTGATTGATGAGCGATGGAACAATACACTCCATTGCCCCATTCATGTTGCATGGATCTACCTAAATCCCGCATTTTATTACTCATGCGGTTTCTTATTTGATGTTGAGGTTGATGTGCACTAGTGTTGCAGCAAAATGCTGCAACTCCTGCGGCTACCAGCTTTACTTTATCAACCCAGGGTTTGTACAAACTTCGAGGTGACAGTGTTGTATACACAGGTAAAAGTGATGGTTCTGCCCTTTTGTCATTGTTCAACTAGCGAGAGACCACTAGGGTTTTTCAAGCCAGACTTCTATGGATTCAAAAGAAGCTTGATTACTGATGAGGGAAAGAGAAATCTACTCTAAGAGAAAGCTTGTCTACTGCAGTAAGGAAAAAGATTGAAATCCAATTCTAAAACACACCATTCCCTAACTAAATACTAAGAGACTATGCTTCAACAAGAATGCTAAGTTAACATGTATGAAATTCTATTGTTCTAAGCATGTAAGTTCAAAACATCAAACATTACTACTATGCATGTAAATGACTAGAATAAATTTGTTTTTCTTTTTATCTTTTTTATGGAAGAGTGTGAAATCTAATATCTTTTTGCGATGTGGCAGGTGGCTTAGGAATGCTGGTGGATGGTTGGAAGGTTTGGGAGACTCTTAGGTGACCTTTTCTGGCTTCCTAGAGGCTTTTCCCTCAATTCAGCCTCAAAACAGGCCACTATAGGATTCCCTGTATTTCTACAGGATGCAACCGAGAGAAAATTGATGGGTGCTGAAGGTGATGGAAGGCTTAGGGAAGGTGGTTGGTGGATGGAATTAGGTGAGAAAATGCCTAGGATCACTCAAAACTCAAAACCAAGGTTGGAAGGTGGTTGGATTTTCTCAACATGCTTGGAGAAGTTTCCTTGTAAAATGATGAAATTAGTGAGGGTCTTAGTGAAAGCAAGGAATGATCATGGATGGATGAAGTTTGAAAGAGGTTGTTGGCTATGAGATCTCTCTTTACTTCTGAATCACCTCCACTGCATCAAACATTGATATTTGCCCAAAATCATGTAAACAATGAGAATTTCAATAATTTAGGAAAACAAAGTTTAATGAGCTAGTTGTCTTCTTCATGCATGAAGAAAACTTGTATCATAAGATGGAATCATTGATGAGATCCAATATAAGGCTGGAGATGGAAGGAATGATGACTAGGTCCTACTCTTGAAAATTGATCAAATGTTGGCTTAAGTACAGAAAACTCTAAATTCTATGAAAAAGTAGAATTCTGTCTTTTTGGGGCTGCATAGGAGTCCTTTCCTCAAATCATCATCCTTGAAGGAAGAAGTGAGGTCAAAACACCTATTGACAGCTTTTTTATGGTCCTTTATCTCTTCTAAACTATTGCTGAAGTAAAGCACAAATGGAAGCAAATTAATAAGCAAACTAATCAAATCTACACTACTTGCAATGAAATACCTCTAAGGACAATTTAACCATGAATCTATGAAATCAATCTAAGCATGCATATATAAGAAGAGGAGCCTTTGCTGCTAGGGTTGGGCCCTAACCCAAGAGCTTCAACCCTCTGAGTTAACTTAGAACTAGATCAAGAAAAATCTCATTCTCCTTATTAAAACAAAAAATTACATAGTAATGTCTTCCATAAGTCTAGAGCTCAAAAATAACTAGTGTTTTTACAACAAAAATTCGAATCCTAATGAGGCTCTAGACCTCTTTATTTATACAACTGAAGTCTCCAACGACTTCCTTAAATCTAGGTAGGCTCGGCTCCCAAACTCAAGATAAACTAACTCTTTGACTGTCACTTTCTCGGTTATCTTTTGATCTTCATGACTTGGCTGCTTGTACTCCGAGCTAGTGTGATTGATGGAGGAATATTCAAATGAAGGAGGAGTAAATGAGGAGGATTTACCTCCTACAATATCTCTTCCTTGTCCCATTCAAGTTTCAACCCTTAATCTTGCCAAAATTCCATGATTTTTTCTCACAAACCTGCATTCAATGCACATTAGTCCACTAGGCATAATATCTCACTTTGACTCATATCATTAAACAAAATATAATCAAAACATGTAATAAATTGTGAGAAAAGTTGATTTGACTAAGCTAGGAGGTGAATTAAGGTCCATATAGTTACCCAATGATGAAGCTCATCATCACCCCCCTACTGAAAGTATTGCTCATAATTTGAGCAACTCAATCAATATCCATATCTTTCATAGCCCTAATGGCCCCCCTGACATCCCATGCTTTTGTTGTGGTTTCCTCTTCTTGTGCATAGAATCTTGCCTTCCTTTCTATCTCCTCCCACTACTTTCTTTCTTCCTCTTCCTTCCTTCCTTCTAACATCCCCAAGAGCAGTGGTGCACTGAGTCTCAATCCAATCCAATTGACTTTGAGCCTTTGGATGGTTTGCTTGTACATGGGTGTCTTGTTCAGTGCTTCTCTCATTCTTTGAGAAGAATGGTACTCTCTGATTTTCAAACTATATGGAAAATTATTCCATCTCCTTTGGCAAGCTTACATGTTGTCATCCCCTAACAACCTGAACATATCCTCAAAATGTGTAATTACTTGCTCTTGGGCAACAAGATACCTGGGTGCAAGTTGAGAATCATTTGCAATTAAATTATATGTGTCGATGATAGCCATTGGATTTGATTGCTCAACTCTTATCATGAGAGGCTTTGTTTGTTCCTTGCTAATATCTTCTTCATTTATGCAGCCCTTGCTTCCTCATGGTTCATCCATGATGCCAAATCCATAACCTGTAAATCCCCTAGTTTTGCATTACGGTCCCATACAATTAGATATGTCAAGGCCATGTTATGCAAGTAGAACTCAGACATCTTATCCCTATCCTCTAGTGTGCTTTGATCACAAAGATCAATAAACTGTCTATAATCCTGGAATGCCATAATGCCTCTCTGTGATAGGGTCTTTATTTGGAACTGCAGCCACTGTTCCTTAAGGTATAATGCATAGGACTTAGCTGGCATCCTGCACTGGAATGCCTCTAGGGATAGACTGGCCATGGTTGCCAATTGATTCTCTCTTTCTTTCAGTTGTCCTTTCAACCATGCATTTCCTGCGTCCAACTGAGCTTTCATTATGGCCTCTCTATCCCTCGGGTTGCTTAGTTCTCTGCCCATCTCTTTGAGCTTTTCCTCCATGTGACCTATGTCCTCCACTCCCTTGTACTTGGCATTCTGCATCCATCTATGTGTTCTTGCTCTTTCTTTCTCAAGCTCAAAGAATAATGGGATGGCAATTTTTTATGGAATGACCCTACCCCCTTCAATAAATCTATAGTAGGATTCAAGGTTAGGTTGAGGACTAGTTCCCTTAGCTTTGGATCCTCTTTATTTGTTTCTTGTTGCATACTCCCTTCCTTATCCAATTTTTGAGTTTCATGTAGGTTTAGCAGAGTTTCCTGTAGGATTTCCTCTACTTCATGTAGGTCTTGATGTGTATCCTGTAGGATGTCTTTTCCCTTGGATGAGGCATATCTAGTCACAAGCCTTCTCACATAAGTGATAAGAGACGTAAGGGAGGTTTATCTTGAGGATCCTTCTCCTTGAGTTTTTATATGAGGAGCCATCTTCTCCTACTATTTAGGAGAGTCTTCAATAACAATGGGAACCTTAGTGGTAGTTTGATGTTTTCCCTGCCTTATTCTTGTACTTTTTCTTGTTCTAAAGTACAAAGGAGTTTGTCTTTGTCTTTTGCCTTTTTTTTTAATAGGGGTGCTAAGGGCAGTGAGGGCAGTTGTTGCCTCTTTCTCAGTGGGTTCTGGAGACACCCTGGGTGACTCTTCCTTGTCTTTCGCCTCCTCTTTTCCATTTCCCTTTTCATCTTTGTATTGCTCCTCTTCTTCTCCCTCTAGTTCCTCACCTTGTTCGTCAGTTTCCTCCTTGGCATCTTCTTTTGTTTCTTCACCGCTTTCCTTCTCTTTCTCTTCCTCTTCTTCCTCTTCTTCCTCATCTATTTCCTCTTCATCCCTCTCTGCTTCTCCTTCATCTGTTTCAGTTTCTTCTTCATCCCTTTCACTGGCAGTAGGGCTTTTGTCATATTTGAGGGCTTTTATATCCTCCTCTGTCTGCATGTCTCTGAAAATTTCCCATGTGATAGGAATTCTATGATGAGTCTAATTAACCCATGAAGGGCTAGCTATTGGTAGTTTCCTTCCTGCACCTTCATGCTCATATCTATCAGTGATTGAAGAAGGAATTAGGGTATGTTGAGTCTGTGATGAGGAGGTGTATCTGCTCCAAACCTCAATTCTTCAAGAAGCCTAAAGTGGTATCCATATACACACTATACCTACCTTCACATGATATATATTTTATAAGGTGGTAGCTTATTTCATTCCAAGGGTATGGTAGGCTTGCTCTTCTTACTCCATTTTTGTCTTCCATGGCCTCCTCTCCCTCTAAAAATAATTTCTTCTTTGCAGTTTAACTATTTCCCTTATCTTCCTTTCTCCAAGGTACTCCTAAGGGGATTGTGGTAATTTTTCTTATGAGTTCTGGGGTGAGCTCTATGGAGAGACCTCTCGCCACAATAGTGGCATGGGTCCTAGTTAGTGGAATGAGGGAGAGATCAAAATCTCTTGCTACTTCATCATCATACCCCCTCAATTTCTCAAAGAAACCCATCCAATTATGCCTTGTGAATATTTCTAGCACAGGAGGGTGTTGGTGAATCCTCATGGTGTTGATGGGCTCCCTTCTATTAAACCCCCCTATCATTTTGTCTGATGGATGGAGGAGTATATATGTCTGATACAAAATTTTAATGAAGGAGGAAATTGAACTGAAATTTTTGTGGATACAATTCCCTTTTATTGCAATCAATTTCAAAAAACTAGAGGATTTTTTTGTTCCTTTCACTTGGAAAAATAGTAGTAAATGTAGATCCTACCCCCTTACAATGCTTGATGTAGCCAACCCTTGTTTTTCTCCCTCTAAAATTTCTCACTGCCAATCCTATAGACTGCCTGACTGTATCTTATAGGATTCCTGTGGGATCCTATAGGATTCCTTGTAGGTGGTCCTACGCAACAAATAATGAAATTTACCTCTCTTGTAGACTGCTTGAGGGCCGAGAGTGAATTTTCTAGTGTGAGCCTCGAGAATGTGAATGCATCTATGCATGGGTATCAACGTTTATTTCCTCTTATGGTTGATTTGAGTGAGGTGGTGTGTTGGCATCCGAGCTATGAATATCTATTTTTGGACTGTTGGTCCCACTACCACATCATCATTCTCCTCACCTCGTAATCAACTCCCACTTCAAGCATCTGTAGCTTAACTGCTTTCGACCTCATCCTCCTTTTCTTTGACTTGACTATTTCCACGTGTGTGAGTACTAATTGTTTTATCCTCGCCGATTGAACAAAGGTGGCCAAGTTAACAGCCCACCTTTCGCTTATAAACCAACTTGTTCACAATCTTTACATATTTTGATCACATTATGAAAATGAGAGAGTGGAAGTGAGATACTTACCTGTGGTAAGAATACCTTGCTGCAGTTTTTTGAAGAAATGAGGTTTTTGTTATGTGTTGGTTGCATGTGATTTCTCCTCTCTATCTTTTTATTTTTTATTTGTTATTGTCCTTTGATGATTTTCCTTGATGTGCAGGTACCTGGTGTTGATGATGATGATGTTGTTGCTGCTACTAAGCTCTGGAGGAGCTTCTCCTACCTTTGGATCTCCATGCTTGAAACTTGATGCAACTTATGATTTTTGTTCTGTGGGATAGGCTGCTACAGGATTTCCTACAGGATGTCCTGTAGCTGCTTCTCCCTAAAAAAAATTAATCATATTCTCCTGCTAGGATCTGAGGATGAGTAGCATGGGTAGAGAGGAGGTCTAGGAGTTTGTGAATGATGAAAAATAACCTTCAGGTGTTTTCCCCTTGCTCTTTGTCTTCATCTTTTTGTGTGTGTGTGTGTGTTTTTTTAAACTGTAATGTTTTGGAAACTGATTTTTTTTACGGATGCAGGGGGTGATCATGGTGGAGATAGGTATGGTAATGAGATGGTGATGTAGGAATCTATTTCTTTGACATGGGTAGACCATTTCCTTGCTCTAGGGTCACTTACTTTAGGATTCCCAAGCCACTGTAATTCCTACAGGATCATCCTGTAGGTTTTTAGGGAAACTTGTAGGTTTACAGGGAATCCTGTAGAAAACAAAGAACCCTTGCAAATTGAGGCAAACGAGTGAAAAAAATGAAAGGAATGGTGGAATGATGAAGGATAATGAATGCAGAAATAAAAATATGAGCTGAATAGGTCCCTTTTGATTCTCCATTGTTGCTCTAATCATCCTCCTGCTGACCTGCAAACAATATTTTCATAATTTTTCTTTTCTCTTTTTTATTTATATTTTTTTTTTGAAAAACAACTAGTCTGCCTCCAAGAGGTTTTCAACCTAGCTGCTTACCCTGGGTGCCTCAAGAGAGGTTTTCACCTAGAGATCTTTTTATTTCTCTCTCTTTTTTTTTGACACCATTGGGCCGCCTCAAGAGGTTTTTAACCCAACAGTGGGACTCAGGTGCCTTATGGAGATTTTCACTTGAGTCTCTTCTTTTTTTCTTCTTCTTTTTTTCTTTTTCTTAGGGACTTGATGAGGTAGGAGTTGAGACTTGTTCCACCACCATCACTGTTTTGTTGATACCATCAATGAGCTCTTGCTTTGACAATGGCCTTTTGTAAACATTCAATCTATGCCCATTAACAAGTAAAGGAATGGCCTCTACATCTATGGTTCTAATCTCCACTGAACCATTATCATGACATTTCTCTATGACATAAGGCCCTAACCATCTAGCCCTTAACTTTCTCTTAAAGTCTTTATATCTAGAATCATATAACAAAGCCCAATAACTTTCTTAAAATTTCTTGTCCTTGATGTTCTTGTCATGCCAGATCTTCCTCTGAATTTGAGTTGCCTTTGTGTGTAGGAGGGCCTACATTCTGAACTCATCTAACACATTCAACAGGAGCAATCTCTCTTTTTGTGCACTGCTGAGATCTAGATCTAGTTGGACTGCCATCCTCAATGTATTGTACTCAAATTCAATGGGCAGCAGGGCCTTTTTCCCCTAAACCAACTCATAGGGTGTGAATCCAATGATGGTCTTCCAGGTGGTATTGTAGGCCTAGGTGGCCTCAACTAGTCTATCTGCCCAATTTTTTCTACTGTTGCTAACCACTTTGGTCAGGATGCCCTCCAACGCTATGTTGGTCACCTCCACTTGCCCATTAGCTTGTGGGTGATAGGGAGTGGAGGTCATATGCTTGATCTTGTGTTGGCTTAACAAGTCTTCAATCATGTTGGATGTAAATTGACTACCTTGATCAGTGACCAGTTCTCTAGGGCACCCAAACTTTTAAAATACATTTTCCCTTAAGAACTTAGCCACCTTCTCCTTTGTTGTTGCCTTGATTTTGGTTTCAGCCCACTTAGTCAGATAGTCAGTGTGCACAATGATGTACTATTTTTTCTTGGAAGGAGGGTCAATAGGCCCAATGAAATCCATGCCCCACTTGTCAAATGGCTCGAAAGTCACTTGAGGTTGCGGAGGCATTTCATCCCTTGGAGTAGGCTTTCCCATCATTTGGCACCGATCAGGGTGACTAGTATATATTTTCACATCTTGATGAAGAGTGGGCCAATAATAACCAGCTTGTAACACCTTTAATGTTGTCCTCTTTGCTACAAAGTGACCTCCACAAGGCCCATCATGACAGGTCAGAAGGATGTCAAAGACTTCCTCCTCCATAACACACCTTCTCAGGGTTTGATCTGGGCCTAGTTTTAAGAGTTTGCTCCCAATCCAAGTGAATGGGGAGCTTTTCCTCACAATCTTGCTTTTCTCTCTGGAGGACAAATTCGGTGGGAACTTTGCAGATACCAAATAGTTTTCTATGTCAGCAAACCATGGAGAGAGAACTGAAATTACGAATAAGTGTTCATCCGATAATTGATCATCAACCATTCCTTCCTCACCTGTAGGCAAAGATAATCTGGAGAAAAAACCTGCAACAACATTTTCCTTGCCAGGCTTATCAACAATGGTTAGATCAAATTGTTGTAATAAAAGTAAGCATCTAATAATCTGGAATTCACATGAGGTTTATTCATTAAATATTTTATTGTATCATGGTTAGTATGTACAAATGTTTGATAACCTGTAATGTAATGCCTAAATTTGTTCAATGAATGCACAACAGCCACAAGCTCCTTTTCTGTCACTATGTAGTTCAGTTTGGCCTTTGACAGATTCTTACTGATAAAGTAAATGGCATAAGGCAATTTTTCATCTATCTGACCTAGAGAGGCTCCTATGGCTTTGTGTGAAGCATCAACATGTATTTGAAAAGGAAGGGCCTAATTTGGGCCTCGGAGAATTGGTGCAGTGGTTAACTTGTCCTTAAGGGTGTCCAGGGCCTCTTGACAACTTTTTGACCATACAAACTTAGAGTCTTTGGACAACAACCCAAATAAAGGAGAAGCTAACTTGATGAAGTATTTTATAAACCTTTGATAGTATCCAGCTAACCCCTAGGAAACTTTTGACATCTCTCTACTTTTGTGGAGGTGGACCCTTTGGATGATAGCTATCTTGTTTGGGTCCACCTGCAGTTCTTGCTGGGATATTGAATGACCTAGCACAGTCCTTGCAGTCATCAAGAACTCACATTTTTCGAGAATAAGAGACAAGTTCATTTCAATGCATTTGTTTAGCACCTTACCTAAGTTGGACAGAGCCTCCTGGAAATCACATCCATAAGGTGTAAAATCGTCCATATAAATCTCTACTGCATTATGGACTAACTCAGCAAAGATACTCAGGACTGCTCTCTGGAAAGTGGCAGGAGCATTGCATAGGCCAAAAGGAAGGACCCTATAGGTGAAAGTACCCCAAGGACAAGTGAAGGTGGTTTTATCCTGGTCTTCTAGGCTGATCTGGATTTGATTGAACCCACTGAATCCATCTAGGAAAGAGAAAAATGTTTTCCCTTCCAAGCCATCTAGCACTTGGTCAATGAAAGGTAGAGGGAAATGGTCCTTCGTTGTGGCTTTGTTTAACTCTCTGTAATCGACACAAATCCTCCACTTACCATTTTTCTTTGGAACCAACACCAAAGGAGAGACCCACTCATTGTCGAGAAGATAGGGTAAATGAATCCTGCATCTAGTAGCTTTTGTAGTTCTTCTTTGACTATATATTTGAGAGTTGGATTCATCCTCCTTTGGGGTTGCCAGACTGGTTTTCAACCTTCTTTGATATAAATGAGGTGAGTACACACTGAGGGGTACACTCCCTTCATTTCTTTGTAACTCCAAGTAAAGTCATCCAGGTGTTCTTTTAGCATGTTGCACAACTTTTCTTCTTGGTGAACAGAAAGAGATGGGTTGATTTTCAAATTTCTCTCAGGGTTGAATTCTATGGTTTTGACATGAATAGGGTTGGAATTGGCTAAGCACAGATTAATCCGATGGTTGTTTTGGGTTTCATTTACTACTTCTTCTAAGGACAATGTACTGGGAGTTGGACTTTGGAGTATGTGTTCAATCAAGTCATCTTCATCCGGTTATCCCCCTCTCATGGTTTTTTCTAAGGTATAGAGTTGGGCGGAATAAACTTCATCTTCTTCCTCCTCTTCTAGCCAGAAAGGTAAGTTATGTTCTAGAGATGGCTGAGCCGGAGGATATAGGATTAATTGCTTGGACATACGCCCATTCTTGATAGTCATATTTCCAACCCTGCAGGTAATGTAGGCATCGATAGTGGCTAGCCAAGGCCTCCCAAGGATGAGAGGGTAACCAATAAGATTGGCCTTAGGATGGAGAACTAGGAAATCTGCAGGGTAATCCCAAGAGTCAATGGAGACCATTACATCCTCCATAATCTCCTTAGGGGCCACTGTGGAGCATTTGCAAGTTGCAAGACTGTTGTGGTCTTTCTCAATGAACCTTGGAGGTTGAGCTTGAGCATGGTGTCCTTGGTCATCACACTAATGGTAGCCCCAAGATCAATCAAAGTGTGTGGGACAATGGTGCCATTAATGTGCACATCTACTATAGGGCTTCTAGGGTCCAAATACTTTGGACAGATTACCTTCCCCATCATTAAGTTTGACAACTGTCCAATGGCATTAATGGTAGGGACATCTCTTCTTCGCCTCCCTGGATGCTTGAAGCACTTCTCCTTGATCAACTTGTTGTAAATAGGCACATCTTTTATAGCTTAGAGAAGTGGAATTTTGACACGTAGATTTTTCAATTCCCCCAGAAGTGCAGTCTCTTCTAGGGTAGGCTGGAGTGGTTGGGTTAATCTCTCAGGAAAGGGTGGTGGATTTACTTTAGACATGTGTTCCTCTCTTTCTTCCTCAACCTCCCTAGCTGGAGGTAGAGGTTCGTTGTCCGGGAGCACTCTCCCAGATCTCAAGTTGATTTCCTGAATTTCCATAGCATAAGTTGGGTAGGATGTCTCTCCACTGTATACTGGTTGTGCCTGTCTGTTTTTCAGGTTTGGATTTTGCTAGGTAAGCATCTGGGGTTGTTTAAGTGGAGCAGAATGTCAAAGTTGTGGTTGAGAAGGTGGTGAAGGCAATAAATCTAGAGCATTGTTGTATGGGGGCCTCCACCCTTAGGGTGATGCATTCCACTGAGGTTGTGGTAAAGCATATGGTTGAAATGACTGGTTGGTTGGTTGGGAATGATACTAAGGTGCAAAGGACCAAAGAGGAGGTGTATACCGTGAAGGATGAGCAGGGGGACCCAAGAGGGAATGGATGTGGTTTGATTGGGGTTGTAATATGCGTGGGATGACCATTGCATGTCCCGTTGATATGGCCTAGGCCCATGAGTTCTCCTTTGGTTTATGTAGCAGAGTTGTTCAGTTACCCCTTCAGCTCCTTGATATACAACTTTTAGTCCAAGTAGAGAAGGGAACTTTTCTGTGGAGTGGTTTTCTTCACAAACTGAGAAGATTTTAATCGAAGTCAATGGACATTCATTCCTAGGGTGCATCTAGGGCAGAAAATGGCTAAGGCTCTCTCTATTTCCTCTTTTTTTCTCTTAATGTGCATAATGTCCATCCGTAGGGCGATGGTTTGCAACATCTCACTCTTGAAATCCTCCAACATGTTTCCAATTTCACCCTTAATGGATGAATTGGAAAAGGATGGACTACCATAGGTTGACTACCCCTACCCTTTTTCCTAGCTACCCTAGAATGGTTTCTAAATACAGTCTTGATATCCTCATAAGGTAACTGGTAGATGTCCCCTCCTGCCAAAAAGTTTAGGGTATCCAGAAGATCTTCCCTTACTCCTCTAAGCAGGAGTAGCTTCAATGACTTAGGGTAAAGTGTGCACATAGCCCTTTTGTAGCTAAGATGGAATCTTTCTTCATAATCCTCTATGGATTCATCATGCCCTAAGGTCATCCTAAAAATTTCCTCTTTAGTGTCATTAGGCCTACAGTAATCTCGATACTTGTTGTTGAAGGCTTGTTGCATCTGAGCCTAAGTGGTGATGCTATCCCTAGGTAAACCCATGAATCAGCGCAAAGTTGCATCCTTGAGAGTGGATGGAAATAGTTTCAACTTCTGCTCATCATTGGTGTAGTCATAGGTTCAGCATATGACAACAAATTCAAATAAGAAAGTGTCTAGATCTTCTGTGGTCAGACCATGGAAATGAGGAAGGGCAGAGGGGCTTATATTCTTCATCTTAGTATCCCCATTGGTTTCCTGATGGGGAAGGCACCCTCAATTCTTTCTTTATTTCCTCTATCATTTCTATTTTCAGCCATTGTATTAGTAGGAATGGGTTCTTCTTCTTCTTCTTCCCCTGTAGGTTCTTCAAATATTTCAGGTTGCTCACTTAAGGTTTCCTCCAATTCACAGCCACTGAAGAAGAGGGAAGGTTGGCTGTTTGAAGCAGTGGGGGTATTTGGAAACAATTTCCTTAAGTTATCCATATTCATACGAGGCATGAAAAAATTGTTTTTGTTTTGTTTTGGGGTTTTTTTCAAACTTTGAAAGTGATTGCAGAATTGAAATTGCGGACTGAATGAAAATTAACTGACTGAATAAAACTAACTATTTGAATGGAATCTTACTTGCAGTATGGAAAGGAAAGCAAAGAATGCAGAATGGAAAGGAAAGCAAAGAATGTATAATGGAAAAGAAAGCAACTAATTACTCTTGCAGAAATGAAACTAATAACAGAATATCAGAAACAAGAAATGGAAGGAAGAAAGCAGTAATCACATATTACTTGGACACCTCCCCGACAACGGCACAAAAAAGTGATGTGCACCAGTATTGCAGCAAGAACGCTGCAACTCTTAGGCTACCAGCTTTACTTTATCAACTTGGGGTTCGTATAAACTTGGAGGTGGCAGTGTTATATACACAAGAAAAAGTGATGGTTTTGCCCTTTTGTCACTATTCAGCTGGTGACAGACCACTAGGGTTTTCAAGCCAGACTTCTATGGATTCAGAAAAAGCTTGATTATTGATGAGGGAAAGAGAAATCTACTCTAAGAGAAAGCTTGTCTACTGCAATAAGGAAAAAGACTGAAATCCAATGCTAAAACACAACATTTCCTAACCAACTGCTAAGAGACTATGCTTCAACAAGAATGCTAAGTTAACATGTATGAAATTTTATTGTCCTAAGCATGTAAGTTCAAAACATCAAACATTACTACTGTGCATGTAAATGACTAGAATAAATTTGTTTTTTCTTTTTATCTTGTTTATGGAAGAGTGTGAAAGCTAATCTCTTTTGGCGATGTGGAAGGTGGCTTAGCAATGCTGGTGGATGGTTGGAAGTTTTGGGAGACCCTTAGGTGACCTTTTCTGGCTTCCTAGAGGCTTTTCCCTCAATTCAGCCTCAAAATAGGCCACTACAGGAAAACCTACAAGATGTCCTAAAAACCTACAAGATTCCTTGTATTTCTACAGGATACAGCTGAGAGAAAATTGATGGGTGTTGAAGGTGATGGAAGGCTTAGGGAAGGTGGTTGGTAGATGGAATGAGGTGAGAAAATGCCTAGGATCACTCAAAACTCAAAACCAAGGTTGGGAGATGGTTGGATTTTCTTAACATGCTTAGAGAAGTTTCCTCGTAAAATTATGAAATTGGTGAGGGTCTTAGTGAAAGCAAGGAATGATCATGGATGGATGAAGTTTGAAACAGGTTTATGGCTATGAGATCTCTCTTTACTTCTAAAACACCTACACTACATCAAACATTGATAGTTGCCCAGAAATCATGTAAACAGGGAGAATTTCAATAAGCTAGGAAAACAGAGTTTAATGAGCTAGTTGTCTACTTCATGTATGAGGAAAACATGCAGCATAAGATGGAATCATTGATGAGATCTACTGTAAGACTGAAGATGGAAGGAATGATGACTAGCTATTACTCTTGCAAATTGATCAAACATTGGCTAAGTACAGAAGACTCTAAATTTTGTGAGAAAGTAGAATTTTGTCTTTTTGGGGCTGCATAGGAGTCCTTTCCTCAAATCATGATCCCTAAAGGAAGAAGTGAGATCAAAACACATATTGACAGCTTTTTGATGCTCCTTTAGCTCTTCTAAATTACTACTGAAGTAAAGCACAAATGGAAGCAAACTAATCAAATCTACACTACTTGTAATAAAATACCTCTAAGGACAATTTAACCATGAATCTATGAAATCAATCTAAGCATACATATACAAGAAGAGGAGCCTTTGTTGCTAAGGTGGGGCCCTAACCCAAGAGCTTCAGCCCTCTGAGTTAACTCGATATTGGATCAAGAAAAAGCTCATTCTCATTATCAAAACAGAAAATTACATAGCAATGTCTTCCATAAGTTTGGAGCTCAAAAACAACTAGTGTTTTTACAGCAAAAATTTGAATCCTAATGAGTCTCTAGGCCTTTTTATTTATACAACTGAATTCTCCAATGACTCCCTTAAATCTAGGGAGGCTCGGCTCCCAAATTTGAGATAAACTAACTCTTTGATTGTCACTTGTTCAGCTGGCTTTTGATCTTCATGACTTGGTTGCTTGTACTCCGAGCTAGTGTGATTGGTGGAGGAATATTTGAATGAGGATGGAGTAAATGAGGAGGATTTACCTCCTATAATCTCTCTTCCTTGTCCCATTCAAGTTTCAGCCCTTAATCTTGCCAAAATTCCCTAATTTTCTCTCACAAACCTGCATTCAATGCACATTAGTCCACTAGGCATAATATCTCACTTTGACTCATCCCATTAAACAAAATATAATCAAAACATGTAATAAATTGTGAGAAGATTTGATTTGACTAAGCTAGGAGGTGAATTAAGGCCCATATAGTTACCGAATGATGAGACTCATCAGAGGTCATGGATGGATTCTTCACTTTTGTTTAGAGGATGGTGCCATCTTTAACAGAATGTGTAGAAATCTCTAAAGAAACGGACATATACAGGATAGTAGGTGGCACATTTATCTTTGACATGATTGTTGTGAATAGGAAGACTAAAATGCTAGGTAAGCTTTAGTTTGTTTCAAATTTCATTATCTCTTCAAGTTCATACTTTGCTTCAACTTTCAAATTTCATTTTTTCTCCTTATGTTTTTCTTATTTGTTGTAGATGCATGGTGGAGAAGCTATGGTGGTAGAGTACCCAATCTCTGAAAGTTTGTCATTTGATTGCTCATCCAAACATGTAGCTCCTCGGGATGCGAGCGCAACTAGAGTGTTTTTGAAAAATACACACCAAGAAGCGAACAGGTTAAAATATTCCAAATTTCGAATTAATTTTTTGAATTCATTAAATAGTAAATTTTTTATAATTATTATTTATTATTTATAATTTACTAATTTATGACCCTTGTATAGGTTGGAGTCCCAGTGACTTAATGACATGGTCTACGTCTACTACAATCTTCGATTGTGGGTGATGCAGCTTGAGAGGACACCTATTGTGAGGCCATCTCATTGGATGGGATTGACACGATTGTTGCATGGAGGGTTGAGGCCGATAGGCCTATCATGGAGTTGGCCCTTGATTGGTTAGAGAAGGAGGTAGTGGAGGGGGTAGAGGGGGAGGAGGAAGGAGGAGGAGGTGACACCACCTACCCATTTCACCAGTAGAGGACTTGGTCTACCTCCTATAGTTCCTAGTTCTTCAGCTTCTAGAGCACAGCAGAGTCCATTGCTAGCTCCATTGCCATTTACATATAAAGGGAAAGTTGTTGCATTTTCTCGCAAGAGGGGTAGAGGAAATCAGTAATATTAGTTATTTGGTTCATTTCATTATATATGACATTATGACTCATGATATGAGATACATTATTATATTTTTTTTTTATATTTTGAGGCTGAGTTGGGACTTAGGACGTAGTATTCAGGAGATGATTCAATGTTATGTATGATGTAGCACTAGAAATGATATTACACATCTTATATATTAGCTCATTTTTCATATTTATGTGTTAATGCATTTATTTTATGTTCTGGATGCTTTAGATATTAAAAAAAAAAAATGAAATTTTTTGTATTTTCCGAATTTTTTTCCCCTTTTTTTAATCGATTTTTTTTTTTCCTGATTTTCGCTATTTATTTTCCGATTTCAAACCCTCACCGATTTAATCCTAATCATGAGCACTAGTTTCAATGAAAAAAACAAAAAACGAAAAAAACAAAAACCATCTTATAAATTACTTTTTATTTTAACATAAACTTAAAATAATATTTTATTAATTAAAAATCTTTTTCCCCTTATAATTTTGTCTCTTCAAAAAAATTAACGATACTATCCTTAAAAAAGCATATAACCTTTCATTTCCTCCCTCAAAATAAAAATTTTGCAACCAAATAATCATTAAAAACCCAAAAAAAAGCATATAACCTTTCATGTCATCCCTCAAAATAACAATTTTACATCCAAATAATCATTAAAAACCCAATAAACTTAAGTATAATCTTTTAAAAGGACATAAAATAAAGTTCCTACAACCAAAAAAAATCATTAAAACCCAATAAATAAAGACAAGCATCTAATGTGTAAAGAAGAAATTAGAAAAGAAAAAAAAAATTATTAAACGACGTGTTAAAATTAAACTAGAAAAACATTTCGTCCTCTCAAAATAACAAATTTTCAACCAAATAATCATTAAAACCCCAATAAAGATAAGTATAATTTAAAAAATAAAATAAATTTTGTACGACCAAAAAAATCATTAAAAAACCATAAAGATAAGCAATTTTCAACCAAATAATCATTAAAACCCCAATAAAGATAAGTATAATTTAAAAAATAAAATAAAGTTTGTACGACCAAAAAAATCATTAAAAAACCATAAAGATAAGCATTTAAACGGTAAGTAAGAAACCAGAAAAGAAAAAATTATTAATATAATTGAAAATTTCCCCTTATTAGTAAACCTTGTGATTATTATAAATATTAATCAATATAACAACCACAATCAAAAAAATTATACAACTCTTTATTATCTTTATTATTTTGATCAGTCAATTCTCAATGAAAAATCACTATAATAAATTAACATTGAACATCCACAATTTTGGACATTAAAGTTTGTATATTATTTTTATAACACATTGTTTAGGTTTATCTTAATCTTACATTTTTGAAGTACAAATTTTGGTTTATCTTAATTTTAATTTTAAATTTATTAAAGTATAAATTTTGAGTAAAGGTTTATATTCCAAGGGATTTCATTCTTCTTTGTGTTTTATAAATTTATTAAATTGAAAGTTAAGAGAGATATAGGTGAGTATATTTTTATTTTTTATTATTTTTAATAGCAATAGGATATATTATATTAGTAAAAAATGATAAAGATATATTTATAGTTTTTTATGATAAAGATATTTATAGTTTTTTGAGGTAAAATATAGTAGAAGTTTTTAAGATTAAGTTAATTTAACTAGATTAATTGTGTCTTTGTTCTATAACTGGATTCTAAAAGAAACCATAACGATGTAATTTAAAGTAAAATTCTAAGAATAAGACAATAATTGGTTAGCATCAAAATTAAATTAGAAAGATATTTTAGCCATATAAAATGATCAATTTTTGAGCAGATGCTACCTGGATGAGGTTAGATAGTCCAACTAGAATAGATTGGGTTGAATTTGTTGAAGACATATTTTACTCACTTCCTTAGGTATCTCCTTATTGCAAGTCCTGTAATTGTTGCACTTGAGATTGGATATGTTACATATCCATTTTCAAATTATACATTCACTAGTGTTATGAGTAGAGGATAATAATTAGTGTTTCCACCTAGATCGAGAGGTGGTCCGTTTTCCAACCTAGCACCCCTATTTCCTTCTTGACATCACCATCAACGTCCTTCTCATCTCTACTTACTCCTCACCTTCCCCCCCTTTTCTCCTCCATTCCACCGAAATACAAAGTTTGATAAGAGTCTAACTAGGTGGCAAAACACTATATTGTTCCTATCGATTCCAATTATACAATCATCCCTGCCAAAAAGGGAATTCCACCATGGACACCTCAAAAAGAATATGAAGAGATATCCTGCATTAATTTTCCTTCTCCGTATTTTAAGATGTTAATTACTTCTGTAGGAGGATGGGGTGAATGCAAATATAGGTAGTTGGCCTTCCCACATTCCAAGCTCCATAATTTTGTTGAGGTTCAAGGATTTCTTGGTATGATTTCACATGAAGGGGTTGCATTAAGGAATGATCTATACCAAGTTGCCACCCTTTGATCCTAAGATATTATTCCCTTAAATAGCCATGCCTTTCATCAAAATTATTGTATGGTACCTTCATCTAATCTCGACAACATGGTTATAGCTAAGGCAATACACATAGGTCAGAATTTGGTGGCTTGTCTTAATGAATGTTTCATGTGTCCATGGTTGTGTATGGATGCCACATTATTGTCATGCAAGTTGCCCTTTTATAAGGTCATACATTAATAAAACCATAACCAATGTTATATGGGATCATTGCTTTTTGCAAGGTTCCATTGACACTCAGAGTTCCAAGTGGTAGAGTTAGAGCTTGCTTAGCTAGCCTATCTACTCCACTATTAAGGTCTCTTAAAGAGACATTAAACTTGAATATGATGAATTAAGTTAAGACTTCTCATGATTCTCAAATGGAGATGGTGAAGAAGAGACTCTAAAAGGGATGTTCCCAAAGCAAGATGACAGATGGTATTCTTGGAATCACCTATTAGAACAATATATGTTATTAGTAAGTATTTTTCTAGAGTAATACCTTGAAGGAGAGCATACATTCCGAGCTGATTATTAAAGGTTGTTCCCAGGCCCCATGAGTATCCTAATTCAATTTATCTTTTGGGGCCAAAAAGAACCTCCCCCCCACCCTGCATCTACGACCCTAGATATTTCCTTTTTTTGTTACAAGTTAACATTATATTTAATTAATTTTGTTGAGTCAACATATGTTAGTGTTACTCATGTTACTTTACAACATTTGTATCTTAATAAGTTGTAAAGTGCCTCTCAACATAATAAAATATAATAATTATACGTAATTTGTTTATTATATACCAGTGTAACTATTTATATGTTAGAAAATCAGAAAGGCAGAAAGATTTTCTCTTATTGATAATTATTTGTGATATCTTTGAGTTCTTATTATCTTTCTTATGTTCTTATTTTATCTTAGTTTCATCAAGTAATTACCAATAGAAAAACGTGAATATCAAGTACACCAAATGCAGGCACTCTGCTAGGGCTAAAACCCCTCTATAGGGGAAAACCTAGTCAAGAACTCTTCCTTTAGAAGATTCAAAATGAGATATACCAAGACATTAGACCAAAGACATTCCTCCTCCACCAAGTCATTCTTCCAATAAGATACAACAACCCTTAATAGTCTCTTCTTGTTCAACATCTATAGTCCAACATTAACCCAGAATTTTCAGCCCTAGCTTCACTAGAATTTCGGCCAGCCTTCAAATTTTTGACCTCCCAACTATTATAGAATTTTGGTCCCCTGCAACACTCCAGAAATTCACACATGTGGGATAGGAGAGAGAAATTTATGTTTATTCTGCAAGATAATGACCTCCTTCTTATTTTCTATACTTTTCCTCCTTGATCATTGAATTTCGCACGTTTTTCTTGCTCGGTAGTTGCATATAGAACTTGATGAGATAATGCTCCAAATGAGGTCAAGTTGTTGCCTTTATATAGGTGATTATGCCTCTTAATTTGGCCAATTTGTCCTTCTTTGAGGCCAACTTGGTGGAGGAGGCCTAGGAGACCTAATTTTACATCAAATAAATTTCTTCTTTCACAAAAAAATCCCCAAAAGGGTCTTTTACAATATGACATGGACAAGGACACTTGACATAAACCTTAAAAGCCTATAATGGAGGCTTTGACCTATAAAAATTTGACTCGACCATGAAACCCATGCTTTAATAAGTCAATTTCATCTATAATAAGATTTCTTTGGATTCTTTTGACAAATACAATGACTGAAATATAAATATGAAGATTGGCATGTTGAAAGTTCTAAGTCTAACAGTCAGAAACACTCCATGTACTTACTAGTTATTTTTGCCTACTTGTTCTGATTAATTAACAAGTTATTTACCATGTAAATATTGAAAATAAACACAAGTACATGCTCAACATATTACAGATCATCAACTAAAGGAAATAGAAACAAGCACACAAGTGACACCATTGTTTTTAGACTAATGTCCCCAAAAAAACCCAATGTGGGAAAACCGGTGCAACTATCTACAGGTTTGATTTATTAAGTAGTTTTAGAATACAATCTGGGTGCCAAATCCGACTGACCCAACAGAGAAAAATATCAGCAGTAGCACCTCTCTACTTGGAAGCAGATATTTCGATTGAAACCTCAGATAAACACTCTAGCAGCTCCACAGCTCCAATCTGCCCCATGAAATCCCAGCGTCATCCTCTAGGGATAGCGTCAGCTCTCCCGACAATTTCGGTTGTTCCCGGAAGTTCCAGCTTCTGCCCCCTACATCAGCTTTCCTGGCTATTCCAGCAGTTCCCGACAATTCCAGTTGTTCTAGTAATTTCGGTTGTTCCCGGCAGTTCCAGCTTTTGCCCTCTATGTCAGCTTTCAGCTATTCTGGTAATTCCCAATGTTATCTCTGCCTCTCTGCTTTTGTATTCTTTGCCCATCAACTACAACTCTGATCACTCTCTTAACTTTCTCAGCAAACCCAACCCTAGAAAGTCGAAATTTTGATCTCTTGGTGTGTTCTCCAAGTGACCCTCAAGCCTCCTCTTATACTTTTCTCGTTGACAAATCAACGACCGAGATTAAGTCCCTAATCAATGGCTAAGATTAGATCTTACTTGATCCATGACTTTTGAACCATTCTAACACAGTTTTATATTAATTCACGTTAATATTTTAATTTCCCTAAGTTTAGACCTAGGGACTCCATTAAAAATATTAACTATTTTAATATCTCTCAAACTGTTTAGAATCTGCCCAAAACTTTCTGGGTATTGGAGATCTCATGTCCCTTAGCCTCTCCAGCAAATTTCGTGGCTAGAGAACATCCAATGCTACCCCAAATCAACATGACAATAGTTACATTCGTCAACGCTCCCTCTTAACTAGGGAGGCATTCATAATTACATATATATAGAGGTACATGGAATATCTCAAAATGAAGTATGAAGAGTTCTAGCACACTTAATGTTCTGTAATAGATACTTGACCAGGTTATTCTATCTAGGTGGGACTAAGGGCACTCAAGCTTTAGCCATCTCTAGGTACCATCAGACTTTTAAGCTCTACCACCAACCCGGGGATCTAGGTGTGTATCCAAGGTTGGAGCTCCATGACCAACGCTACCCTCCCTCTTCAGGATTTAGACATCAATACATAGGTCAGCCATATGTCCTCCCAAGCATCTTGCCATTAGATTCTTCATCTCTCCATAATATACTTAAGCGGATATATCCATTTGTCCAAGCATGCTTCCCAAGTGTTCATCCTTCTTATGGAGATATTTACCTGTACAAACACAACCCCAATTAGTAATAAACTTTTAAATATATATATATATACACACACATACACAAACCTCTGGGGTCCTTAATCATTTAATGCCATTTATATCATCATCAAGTTATCCATTTACATCTTGTTGGAAGATTTTCCTTTTTTATTTCTTCAGTAGAACCTAATACAACCTCAATACTTTGCAAATCCATATGTAGTACTTTTATTTAATCTTTGGTTTCCTTCTTTCTTCAAGGTATTTACTATGCCCTCCCTCTCTATTAGGGTTATGTACCCTTTCTATCCCAGCTTCTTCTCAATTTATGGAGATCAACCACTTCCTTCTTCTATAACATTGAAGAACCTTTCATGGCTTCATTCCTTCTTACGGCATCAAGGTCATCTTGATCATCTTCCTTCATCATGCTTATTATTATCATATGGACATATTCATCATCTTGAAGATTATGTACCTACAAAACATTAATAGCAAGTACAAACAAAGACAAACATACAAAGGCATGAAGTTAACTATATCAAAATTAGGTTACTATAATGCAAGCATTTTAGACTTTATACATAAAACACCTAAACCTTGTTAGGTTTATAATTAGTAAGAGACACATCTTATTACATACTAAATTTTGAATTATTGCTAGTGTTTAGACTCCATCTTTGAGATGCAAAGCCTTAGCTATCAACAATTCAACCAAATTACAATCCAATCATAGCATTGTACATTTAGGGCTTCAATATTACTTTCATACTCTACCGGGGTTTGTTGCAAACCCTAGATTTTATTATCAAAGAAAATTCATATCAACAATCGAAAAAAACATCATTATAAGTCTTGGTAATGTTGTGCTTGCACTCTTAGTTCTGGCCTACCTGACAAAAAAGGGTAGTCTCTCTTTTAGTTTTGGCGATCTTACTTTTCACTACTAGTATTAATTTGAGGTTTACCACAGTCTTTTTAATTGTTTTAACTGGGTTCTTGGCACCTATTCATTGTAATAGATATTAGGGATATGGCATTATTCACTCTCCTCAAACAATAAGGTGGGGTGGTTTGGATTTACATACATTGAGGACCTTATCATGCTTTTGGCTCTAGGTGAGGTCATTGGTTGATTGAGCATTTACCTAGTAAGGCCCTAGTGGTGGCGGCCAACAAGGGGTTTTAGAGCTGGTGCAAGTTTTGGTGGAGGTGAAAATGGTAGTTTTGGTGTCGATTCTAATGTCGATGGTGATTCGTATTAGGGTTTTGGTCTTGTAGGTGGTTCTGGGTGTAGTGTTGGTGGTTACTCAGACTTTGGTGGTGGTGTCAGAGCTATTGATAGTTCTAGTACTACACTCTTTACTTATAGGAGGTTGAAATATTTAGGCATGCTAAGGCTTAGTATTTGGTGTATGTGTCTACAATCAAGGGTTCATGCCATGGCTAACACGGGAATTATGATGCTCATGACTCAAGTAAAAGAGCAACAACATGAAATATAAAGTCAACAACCTCAAGACATACATAGGAAATGGATCATCTACAAGGCATAGGGGCAGAAGAGGTGGCCATGTAAGGCCAATAATGGTTCATCAAGAAAACATCTCAAGGAAATTAGAGAAAGGTCAATGATTTGGTAGATTTGGTCAAGTAATGAATTTTCTAGACGCCTTCCAACAAATCAAGGGTGAATTCCACGCTTGGATCTTGGACTCTAGATTTTCCTAGTCTAGGAACCCCATACTATTTAGGGCCATGGAATTTTATTGGATGAGAAAAACCCTAGTGCCCATCACTTTGAAAAATTAGGGATGCTAGGAACCTAAAAATGTACATAGATTTAGAAGATTAGAGGTTGAATTTATAGTTTTATATAAAGTGGCTTTTGGAATGAGCTTCAAAGTTACTAAGTGGGAACTGAACAAAACAATGGGCATTTTATAGGTCACTATCACATTGGGCTCGCAAGGCACTAGTTCCAATTCAAATATTATTGAAGATGATTATTGGAAAAATATTTCAAGGAAAATCAAAGGGGTTGAGACAAGCTCTTAGCCAAGCCCCTATGAATCCACCTCTCCATGGTGTTGCTGTCAGTTTCATTATGTCTATAGTTGTTTACATCTTATATTTTTTGTTTTGGTTCATTGTTTATTTGCAATTAGTTAGTTATAGTCAGAAAAAAGCCCTTCATGTATAGTATGGATCATATATAGATATATTTACCAAGTTGGTGGAGTTTTAGCTTTTTTTTGGTAAATCCCAACTAGATGTGGTTGTATTCATTTTTGTATGATACCAATATATAATTAGTATGGCTTGAAAAAAATCAATGTTTATAAATGGTGGAACAATGTTTTAAGGATTTTATCCAATTATAAATTGATTCAAATTATGAAATTGTAAATTACCCCCAATCGGGGTGCGAGCCGGAGGGTGGCCTCATTAAGACAAATTTAATGCCAAGTACGTTGAGGTATACCACCACCTTCCCCCACACGCTCGAGGTGATGGGTGTGGTGGCTCCCTGCATGCATAAGGATATCAATGCAATGGAAGGTGGTAGAGTTATTATGTTAAGGTTTGAGTTCGATGGCAAGTGTATCGAGAGGTTTGTAGGTTGTTTCCATGCCCAAATGATTGTAGTGTAGCGATTTCAGAGGAGGGACTCTGCGAACAATGATGTACAATGATTCTAGAAGAGATGGTGGACTCTTCATCTCCAAGTGAGGGTAATCTGGTATGTAAACTGCTTTTTCTCCCCCTCCTCCATGCATTTGAGTGTCTGGTTTTGGGATTATATTCTGCAAGGGGAAATTTGTCTGCGGGTGGGGGTAAATTGGGTTGGTGGAAGCATCTAGCGCCGATAGTCTGGAAAGAGTATGTTATCCTCACCAGAATAACTTCGGTGTTGGTTTTCTATGAAATTCCCCTCTCCCAAAAGGGGTTATTTGGGATTTGGAATAGGAGTGTCAACCCTGGGGAATGTTATTTTCTGGCTTGGCTCGAAGACTAAGGGGTTTGGGATTGGGTTGCTACCAATTTTACATTTAGTGTATTCTTTACTGTTTTTTATGGGATTGAACAGAAACCTACATCCCTGCATAATTGGTTGTACCAACATGGTAATGACTTGGCTGGCTAGCTTTCTGGGCTTCACACCCATGGTTTGTGTTGAAGCGTCTGCGGGGTCGTTGTTGAGGTGTTGCATCGCCCTGGGTTTGGGAATTGTCATAATGTTGTTGAAGCTGGCTATGATGGGCTAGTAAATTTTGTTTCTGGTAGTTATCCAAATGGGTCTAGGGGTCAAGAGATTCAATGCTTGGGTGGGTTAGAGGACTTTGATTGGCTACAGGGTCTACGAGTAGCGGAGAGACAAAGTTTAATTTTAAGTCAATTACGGTTTCTTTCTCCCATTGCAGGTGCACAGAGAATTAGGCTCTGTAGAGCGTGAAGGGCTTCTGTGCTTGCACCCTTACCTACACAGGGATATTCCAACACCCATTTCATTACCAAGCACCGAGATTGTGTTGTGATGGCAAGGGCAATGAAGGCTAGGGACTGAGGTAGGAGGCCTTAGACGGCTGAACAAAAGGAAGAGCCTAGTTCCTCATGTGGTAGATGTGGCAAGAAACTAGTCATCAGTTTCATTAATAAAGCGACCAATGAATACCGAGAGGGGACTAGTGAAGAGATTAGAAGTTTGATGGAGGAATGGGAAGCCAACCTAAATCGCCAAGCAAGCATGACATAGATAGAGATGGAGGATTAGCACATGATGGTGTTGGGCCCTGGGCATACTCGAGGGTGGGTGACCTAGTTCAAACAGAACTTGTACCTGTATTGGATTATGAAAATCCTCCTAGGCAAGGCCCTAGGGAAAATTTTAGTGAGCATGGCGATAGCAATGCATGGCTTCCCTAATTACAAACAGGATTTCCAGAAGTTGTAATTCCAAATGCAAAAGCAGGATCGACACCTCAGCCACATCGGGAAACTCTTCCCATGTATTTTATCACACACAGTGTTTCCTGGCTCTAATGCCAAGGATCCAGCTCCAATTTAATCTGCCTCTACTGGAAAGATGATTAGAATGTTAGCTAGTTTTTAATATTTGCTTAGTGCATATGCAGATAGCTTTTAATTTTCAGTTTGAAGTCATATATGTTTATAGTCAAATAGAGTATTCTCAAGGACATGATATACAAACTTATATAGCTTGGGTAGAAATACTTATTACTTTTTTCTGCTGGATGGTTTATCATGCAGTTAGATGTCTAACAGACTTGGTTTCCGCTGGGCAAGTTGAGGCCACCTAACCAGTTTTATGTGGTTGTAACTTGCTTATATATTAATGAAAATGAAAGGATATACCCAGCTTACAAAAACAAAATTATGAAATTCTAAATTAAAAAGAATTTTAACTTCTTACAATGTTCAATTTCAAGAATTAGAAATAATTCTAAGCAATTAAATTGAGAAAAATGTTTATTCTTACTATAATTCAAATCATTAAAAAATAAATTATTTTTAATAAATTATTTTTTTAAGTAGGGAAAGGGAATGTTGAATAGATTGTAGAGTCTATATGTTGCTATATATATAATTAGAGTGAGCTACATTTCTCTTACTCACCATATTTATGTGTCTTTCTTAAAGCCATATATTTCAAAATAAGAATCAAACCATAGTATAGATGGTGAAAGAGGTCAAAGGGATTTCCCAAAAATAATATTGATTGGAATGGTTCAAACATGTAACCCTGTGGTCTCTTGTGATTAAATGTGCTATAAATTCCTACTTCAACATGCCTAGACAATGTGAAAATCGATGATCTATTTATTTGTATAATTAAAGATTAAGTAAACATGTCAACAATGAAGAACATTAAATCAATTTGTATGACAAGCTAACCTAAATATGTCAGTGATGAAGAATATTACATCCATTTGTTTGAAAAGCTAGCGCGATTTGAGACAACGACACCAAAGCATGTGTCAAGTGTGATTTGTCACAATTATAAGTAGTGAGTACATATGTGTGAAATGTAGGTGGAAAACATAGACACCAAAAATATATAATTAACTACGAAAGCAATTGAATGAACAAATTTTGAATCTAGCACAAACTATAATTGTCTCATGGTGATCAAGAATATTGTGATTATACATATATATATATATTGGAAATTGAGTTTCAGATTGGGTACCTAGTAATATTTGTTATTTATTCCTTTTGTTGCATAGAAAATCATGCCATGCCAGTAAAGCCTTGTTGTTTTTTATTGTCATTGTTACTCTTGTCCTTGATATTGTTTCGTGTGCAAATTTGAAAAGTTGTACATAGGAAAGCCATTTGTACTCTCTCTCTCTCTCTCTCACATGCACTCACGCACACACTTCTTGGATACTTTAAACCTTCGTACTCTTCACACTTTTTTAACTTTCCCTAATAATTTTTAATATCCCTTAGTTCTCATACTATCTCATTTCAGTGCAAATCAAAAGAAAGTATAGGGATCCAACCATGCAAAAAAAATAGTTTTCTTTTCATGGAGAAGTTGCATGATATTTCACTTTATGGAGAAAAAAGGGAAAATCATGGGAAGCCTCGTAGAAAGGACATACCATGATTACACCAATATGAGTAGACTTGTAAAGAAGGGAATCTTGATTGTTGAAGCATACATTAGAGGTAAGCCAAAATATTTGGGAAGGCTTGTAAAGAAGAAAAAGTCCTTAGAGATAAGCTTCTAAATTTAATCCAATAACTTTTACAATTCTATAGAAGACAACAATCCATAAATTAACTTGTTAAGGTGAAGAAAGATACTTAATAGTTTAATTTGAAAGAGTTTGTTTAATAATTAAGCTTTAGAAATTGTTGAAAAAAAATTGGGACGCGAAAATGACCTAAAAATGGGGAAGGAGGGTGGTGGGATCATAATTTGAAATGGATCTTTATAATGAAGAAAATTTGATAGATAAAGAGGACATTGTTTGGCATGAGGTATTATCTTGAAAAGTTGAGTATTCAAGTACAATAAGTTAAGACTATAGTCTAAGGTGGTTGAGGAGAATGAATAGATAGAGTAGTGACTTAAGATAGAACTAATTGTGTCACTTTATTGAGCATAACCAAGTGAATGAGCACATAATTTCGTGGTTAATATATGGGAGCCTTGATTGAATGCCAATAGAGCACATCAACAGAATACCTAGTATGCTCTAGTAATTATTATCATTCAATTGTTTATGAGAGACCATGAATAAGTAGTTAGAATATGAAGGACTAAGTCAAGAGTGACTATTATTCAACTACCACACAAATTCATGGAAGTGATTGTGCTGAATGTTTTCGTAGAGGATGCATAATTTAACCTCTATAGGATGACCAAGAGGGTAATTGATAAATAAATCCAAAGTAGCACACACATGCCACATCAATGATAAGTATCAAAATAACTTGTTGAATTTAGGAAATTGGAAATGAATGACATGTGAAAGCCAAATCAATTGTTTAACTAACAAGTACAAAAGGGGACCAATTGTAATTGACTTATTGGCTCATAAGAATGTGAGCTATAAGAGTTTGAGGGTTGCTAGAAGTTATCCAAAAAGATGTTATGCATGTTTTGCAGGTGTTGACATATTTCAATAGTAAATAAACTTGAGAAGAATTTGTGAGCTAAAACAATATTGTTTTACTCAGTCTAAGGAGTTCATGGATAAGCCAATAAAAGAAGCTACAGGTCAGGATATAGATTATAATATCAAACATTGCAATTTGATTAAGGGATCATAATTGAGTAGGAGTTTTTTTGTGGAAATAGTTATTCTTAAACATTATGAACATCCCCTTATGTGTCAGAAGCTATAGTAGGTGGGAAAATTTCTTAAACAACTGAATCAAAGAATTTCTCTAGAAGATTATAACCTATAATTACTTTGTATATACAACCATGTAAATGTTTATGTCTATAATCAATGCAAGTTTCCATTACTAAGCAAATAAAATAAATGTATTGTTATTCTTTCTTTATGCTCCAAAAATTAGTGATCTAAAGTTGATTAGTGATATAATGATATAACTAAAAAAATTTAGCAAACCAATGATTCTAGAGATATATAGCCACATTTAGAAGAGAATTTATAACTGAAGATTTTCCTTTTGAAACAAAGGTATTGCATCCCTAGGTATCTTAAGAGATATTTTTCCTACTTAGTGTCCCTTCTTTAGTTTCTTGGTCTTTGGGCCTTTTCTTTCCCGCCTTTTCTGATTTTATTTTCTTTGGTGGTGACCTACAATATCTAGAGTACTAGAGAGACTGACAGCGAAAGATTGAAGAGAATTGATCTTATAAGCATTAAGAACAACTATGTTGAGATACAAAACATGTCAATTAAGGAAACAAATGATTTCCTGAAGCTTTGATGATGGATTAGGGCATCTGTTGATGATAAATGGATGATCAATGCCACCATGAATATTGTTTTCTTTTTCTAAATAAAATTACTCTATTAACATTAAACGGATAAAATTACATCTTGACCGTAGTAAAAAACAACTACCCTGAAGGAGAGGCAGAGAATATCAGAAATACTGCCCATGACAGAGAACTTAGTCGAGAACCAATTATCAAATCCCATGCAGGGGAACAAGTGTTGACCTTCTTGAAATTACAGAGCTTACAGAAATACACAAAAACTTGCATTTTGAACCATAACTTGCAGAGATGAACCCACATATCAACTTGAACAAAAACTTGCACGTTATTATGGGCCGCGGGACATGAAACAAATGCAACAGTGAGCGAACTAGTCATCTAGAGGCTCTTCCACAATTCTGCACCAACAGGAATCCCTAGCACGAACAGCATCAGATACAGAAGGACCAGGATCTGCCGGCGCCATCACCACGTCAAGAGCATTGCAATCTTCAGCCTTCGGAACCTGCAAAGAAAACGGATTTGGCACAGAGACAGAGGCAAGGCCCTCCTGATGAGAGCTAGACTCTCCCACCTAGGCTTCCTCATGAAAGAACACCGAAATGTGAGCTGTAATCCTTGGGCGATTCAGAGAGCAGTTGAAGGTGAAAATCGCAGAGCCAAATGAGGGAGAAGACGTGGAGTCTGGAGGACAGAGCTCAGGGTAATGGCTGGGCAGATGAAGACGCCCTCTCCCACTGCATGTGTGAGCGTAATGGCCGGCTATGAATTCACTGGAGAGGGAGGGAGAATTGGAGGATGGGCTGGAGGGCACACGCCGAGGAGTACCTCTGCGGCTCCTCATTCTATGGCAAAGATGGGGCATAGCAAAAACAACAGTGGCAATATGAACACAAGGCCAAGCAACCACGATGGCAGAGCACGGGCGAATCAGATAGTCATCCAAACGAGGGCCAGAGGCCCTAGAGAGAAATCAGGGAATTGATGAAGGTAACTCCTCAGGACTACTAGAGCATAGCTCCAGCTTAGTCGCCCCTTTCAATTCGCAAGAGCCAGCACCACACATACCATAACCAGAACGACAAAGCAGCAGAGGCTCCATAGCAATCGCGTGGCTAAGCCTACATTTATCACCCTCAGTTGTGCCTCGATTAGCACCCACCATTACTATGGCATTGAAGAGAGTCGAGGTCTGGTGCAGTCCAGAGCGTGTGGAGGCGATAAACATATCGGAGGACAGGCTGGGAGGATCTGAGCCACTTGAGGTGAAGCAAATGAACGCTGCAATCCTCAAATCCCGAGGTTCTTCCTTTAGCTTGTGTTTAACTGTGCGGTACTAGGTAGGCACGTGTCGTCCCACCTCGCCACACCCCTTTCCCATCGCATTAACATCCTGGCGATACACCCGCATCCGGGGCCACCATGAATATTGTTGATATATGATGGATTGTAGTTAATATCTTCAATCTTCTTTCAAGGCATATTACAATCCTTATTTTTCTTTTGTATTACAAATTTATGAGATATTCAAATACTTAGATCATCATTGAAGCATTTCTTGAGTTTCCAAAAAAGTTAAATTTTAGAGAGGTGTAGAGGGCATTAGACCTGTTCATATTTGCATTGCCACAAATGCATCATGAGAGATCATTAACTTGCACTCACCTTATGTTGTTGAGATATCATGCATAGAATTGTTTAGATCAACAATAACTAATACACTACAATATATAAATAATAAAATCATCAAATACTAAATTAAGTTAAAACCATGAAATGCAAGAATAAAACAAATACATCATAAAATAAAATTCATAAATTAATAGAACTAAAAGTATGGAGTTATTTAATATTGTCAAAAAATTTGTCTAATTATTTGGAAAACTCCATAAAGACATTGTTTCACATGCATAGGTTTTTATGGTAGAGTTGAATGGTAAGACTCCTTTTTTGGGAAACCTCGATTTTAACATGTTAGCTTCCTATACCAATAGGTTTCATGTTTCATGATTGACTGGGGAAGTGCCCAATATGTTCATCCTTTTCATATTGCAAAGGTTCCATATTTTGAAGAAATTCACTATGTATAGGTGGTTGACTCTTGTCACAATTGATGATTAGCCAAACAGCCTAATCCTGGCTAGATCATGTTTGAATTTACTTGTCTTAGAATAGAGAATAAAGGTCTACACAAACAGTTTAAGCTTGGCAAGCAAGTAGTCAGGTAGAGAAGCAAAGGGTCTCAACAGGTTAATTTGAACCCTGGAAGAAATAAGGGTAGACTTAGATAGGAGGGAAGCTAAAAGAAAAGAGAAGAATCAGGGTTTGCTAGTTCAAATGCACCCAATAGAAATGAAGAGAAAATGTTAGGTATACTAGGTTGGGTAGGCAGTTTTGATGGTACAGAGGCATGGTTTGTGAGCAATTTTCTCCTCTAGAATAAGTTGCCATCTCATGAAATCATAATGTACCATGGCAAGGTGGCTAGAAAACAAATGGAGCATGACTAATTCCCCTCCCCATTTTCCCAAGAAACATTCACTAACATTCCCCCCAAAGGCAATGAGATCTGCTCATTACCCTTAGTCCACTTCATCCCATAGCAAAACTAAGTGAAAATATGTTTTACCTAGGCAAAACAAGCCACATTTCTTGTGTAAAAAGTCTTTATTCCATTTTGCCAAAGTTTCCTAAACCTCACCATTTGTCATCCTTTGCTTCCCCCTGGCCTAAGTTTTCACTTTATAAAACATTAGCCTAAACCATACAAACCCATCCCCCACAATCATATTAACCTACTAACCTTATTATATAACTCCTATGTATAACTTTTCCCTCCCCTTAGTATATAAATACATGGAAAATCCCCAAAAAATAAATACCCCGACCCTTGGCTAACTATAGCCATATTTTAAATTTTTCTAGGGAGTTATTGGTCCACCTGGGGCCAATAACAACCCTCCACGTGCCCATCGGGACTTGTTTGGCCTCTGGCTAAATAAAATAGCCGAAATCCGCATTTTTTCCCCAAAAAAACCCACTTTTCCAAAGTCCGAAATACACCAAAAAACCTTACAAAACGCAAAAAAATTAAAGTGGGTCCCCATGCCGCGCCCTCGCAACTTACCATTCACCGTCGACCATTGGATCGAGGTCCTCAGATCCGACGGTGCGGAATCGTATTGCGATGCCCCCAACGTCCGAACAATATGTCTCAGGAAAATGGCGGTTTCGTCGTCGTACCTAGGACACGCGTCGCTCACCCGCGTGTATCGCGACCCCCCCGCTCAATACTGCTACCACCCCAAAAGCGTTGCGATAAAACCACTTACTGCCCTTGCTCCCCGTCACTGACGTCATCCGATGACATCACAACCACGTCAGCACCACATCATCATTGCCACCTCAATGCCAAATCATCTGCCACGTCACCTTCCATACCCCCGCTACACGACAAAAATTCTACGTCATGATGACATCATCATAAAAAGCGCCAAAAAGCTGATTTTTGTTAAAAAAAACCCGTAAAAACGTTTGTTTTTTACCATTTTCACTGTGTAACTTTGCTGAGCTTTTGCATGCAAATGACGACGAGTTCACCTGCAAACTTTCAGTCCGCCACCTCGACCACCTTAGCTCTGCGCCCCACTATGCAAATCATCTCCCAATCAACCAGCAACTCCATTGCACTGTAAAAAACAAGTATTTACCATCATCTTGTGCAAAACCCTTTGAAATTTCGATTTTTCACTGTGAAAATTGTTTGGAAATCCTAGAAACTGGTCAAAATTTCACCCTGATGCTACACACAAGCCCGCCAAGACCACTCATCCACCAAAAAACCTGCACATTGCATACCTCTTTGCACAATTCCCCCAGCTAGCTTAGAAAAGCAGGAATTCACCTAAGGCTTGCTCCTAAGCTCCCTGATTAACTTCCACCTACAAAATTTCCCACTGAGACTACTGGTTTGCCCATATTTTGCAAGAAAAACTGCCAATTCCGCCCCACTCAGCAAAATCCCTCCAAATTTACCCAAGCTCAAGATCTGTTTGCTCAGTAATTGCTAAAGAAAAGGCCTTGAAACTATTGCTACTCATCCCTTGCAAGACAAATCCTTCAATCTTCACCCTTTTGCTTCAACTTCTGCCCACCAGAGTCAAAACAAGGCTCCAATTTGCAAAATTCTCTGAAAAAAGCCCGAAGGCCTCTATTTTTGCCCACTACTGCTGTAAAAATCCACATTTCACTCAAAAAACACCTGAGAACTTATAAATATGGCAGCCCCTGCTCTAGTAGCCCTCTTTGTGGCCCCTCTCAATGCCCCACATAAAGAACTTGAGTGGTTACCCCTAGCTAACAAGGATTTCCAGATTAATGATATAATGGGTAACACTTCTCATCTCCAGGCCTTTTGTGAGATTAGGAACAGCCATAGAAACAAAACTGACATCTTTGGGATTTGGGAGTCCAATATGCCCATGTACTACCTTCCTTGTATAAATGTTTTTCCTAACCTCATTCACCAATGCCATGCAAATTATGAGCCCACTCAAAGGGCAGTGATGTCTCCTTCTGGGACAGTTCTATTCTATATCACCCCTGAATTAATAAATGAGATGTTGCATTTCAAACCAGCTGAACCATTGACCCCTCTTTCCTTGGGATTTTTGCTTGACCAAGGTGCCAAATTGCCAAGTGCAGAGATAACCAGAATTGGCAAAAGATTCATGAAACCCAATTGTCAACCTCAGGAACTTCCACCATTCCTGGACACTTGGTTCAATGAAGCAAGAAAGTTTATCATTGACATGATAGCCTACATCCTGGGATTCAAAACCAGTGAGTATGTAGATGAAACCACATTGGTCCTATTATCCATTTTTTCTCCAGGACAACCCCCTGCTGTCAAGTATGACTATCCCACCTACATTTCTGATAAGATCCATGAACAATTCATGAGCATGGACAGAGAAAGAGTGTTTAAATACACATAATACATATACCATTTTCTCCTCTACTATCAGCCAGATAGTTTTCAAGTTCCCCTCAGAAAATTTGATGTCAAGGGAGAGCCAAGGTCTGTTATCTTCTAGACCCCAGTCTTCCACCATGTCTAATATTCTCCTTACACTTATTGTGAATTTATTGATCTATTCATATATCGAGCCACCTCTTTACTGATAACAAGTCCTCCAGACAGACTTTCTAGTGAAATGAAGAGAATTCTACAGCTCTCCAAGAGCTATAGCATAGGTGACTGGTACTTTTACCAGAATCACACTGTGATTCGGATATATGGCTGTCAGCTGAGCCCCTATAAATTGCCAAGTTATGTGCCAATGCACTTTTTTGCCCTGGAATACTTTAGACAATTCATCTAGGCAGATACAATCCATTTCTTTGAGGCCAAGAAAAAGGTACAGCTTAAGATAAGGAATCAACTAGGCCCTTTCACCTTCAATCAGAGGGAAGCCTCGCTAGAAGCTGATGAGATTTTAGGGCAGAAACTCAGACTAAAACAGAGTTTCTATTGGGCACCATATGACCCCAATCATTTTATAAGCTATAGGAAAGTCAAAAATAAACTGCCAGCATATGTTCACTGTCCAATCCCTGAAATCTAGCAATATGCCAATCAATAAGAGTGGCTAGAGGGCACATTGTTTGAAGAGTTGACTGAAGAAGAGAGATTGCAAAAAAAAATGAAAGAGCTTGAGAAAACACTTGACCTGGACTCTTTTGGACAGGTACCTTTCAAGCTGCCCCAGCACATTGGAGGGGATACATCTTTTGTTGAGAGCTCAGAGCAAGCAGCATGAAAGGCCAGCTCAGCAGGAAAGGGAAAGGAAGTAATGGATGCAGAATAGCAGACCATGGTTGATCAGCCCTCTACAACACAATAATAGGATGAAGGGCAAGCTCCCCCAGATCAAACCAAGGCATCTGAAGCCCCTGTTCTACAGACTCCTCAAAATGAGGAAAAGAGCAGAAAGAGAGACAGAGAAGAGGATGCCCCTGCCAGTGGACCATCAGAACAAACAGGAGATAAGAGGCAGAGTTTGAATCCAAATTTAGAAGAGGAATTTGTGGAAGATACCACAAGCACCATGAGAGGGCAGGGAAGAACTAAGCAGCAAACATCTCCACTACCTGGTACCTCAGCTAGCTCATTCCAGCAAGAGCTAGAGAGGCAACATAGCGTGGAAGTTTCATCCACCAAGCCTCAAAGCAAACAAGGCTCAGACATAAAGAAAACTTTTACTGACATAAAAGCTAGAAATGATCCAGTAAGAATGCAACTTTATAATCAACTGATGAGGACAACACCTACTAATCAACAAAGGCTAATGGCTGCCTATGATATTCAGGAAAATAAAATGATTCTCAACCATTTCAAGCCCAAGACACAGCAACCCCAGTCAGCTGCTAACTATATAAGAACTAATCTGGAACTTCTCTCCAAGGATATTCACCCAATTGACCAGATTGAGTTACATAAAAAACTGGGGAGATGGTGTATGCCACCTTTGCAGATAAGGCATTGCTTGCTCACCAACTGAAAAATTCATTGCACAATACCTTTGCCCAATTAGAATTGGAGAAAGCTTCCTCCTTGGCTAAGGACAACATGATTAAGTCCTTAGAAGAAATCATCATCGAGCTGGGGCATAACCCTAAGGATGCAAAGGGCATCAAAGCACTGATCAAGAAGAAGGAGGAGGACACTGCATCCCTCAAAAGGCAACTAAATTTGCCAATAACAGTGCATCCACAAACTTCAGAAGTTGCACAGCAAAAGGAGGAAGAGGACATGGTAAGTCTGCTAATGAGAATGAATGAAAGATTGGCAGAAACAAAGCAAGCACTGGAGAAGGCGATTAAAGAGAAGCAGGGCCACCTGAAGCAGCTCCAACAAGTGCCACTGCGCCGCGCGCCCCCCCCCCCCCCCAACAGGTACAACAACAGTCCTTCCTACCATCCCAGCATCAACCACAGGTACAGCAACTACAGATGCTACAGCAGCACCAACATCAGAGCCAAAGACCAGCATGAAGATGGAAGAAATGATGAAAGCAGTGAAAGAGCTAGAGGCTCAAATGTCAGAGCTCAAAGAGACAAAAGAAAAGTTAGCCAAATTGGAGGTGAGCTGTGACAATTCAAAGATAACAGGAGCAGAAAAAACTAGAGAAGTAAAGACCCTGGAAAACAAGGTGAAATCATTGGAAAAGGATCTCACCTTACGAAAACCTCTAGCAGACATTAAGATGATTTTGTGTACCAAGATTGGCCAGTCCATTACTGACCAATGGAGGTCAATTCGAACAATCTATGAACAAATTGAATTAATAGAAAGAGCACAAGAGCAAATTCAAAGTGCCAGGGCATCATTAGGAAATATGCCTGAGCAGGCCAATAGGCTCATCCATTTTTTGAATACCAATACTAAGGAACAGTTAGTAGCTTTAGAGATCACTGACAGGGCAAGCACCATTTTGACAATAAAGAAGGTGCTAACCATGAGAAATTTTATACAGACTTTGGAAAGGAAGTGTCAAGAGATGCAGATGGATATTGATGCCTTCACAGAAAAATTCACAAACTTGCAGCAGAGAGGTTTACCCAGTTTACTAACAAGCAATCAAAAATTGTTATCACATCAACAATATGCTCACAGGGTAAACATGTATGAAACAAATCAAATCACTGCATCATCCAGCAGTTCAGAGGACATAGGACCTCCTTCCGGAGAGAGCTTTTATGACAAATTGGAGGGATTATTTTTTATAGAACATGAAATAAATCATCTTTTTGAAGTCAAGCCTAACTTTTACAGGTATACTGAGGCTGATGAAATACTAGTAAAGATACAAAGACATCAGTTACCCACAGAACACTGGTGGCAGAGTAAGCTGGAAGTTTTGCCTAAGTAATTTGGATCTTACTGCCTTCTTACACTTGGTCAAATAGCAGGACACGTGGCAGATATCAAGAAAGGAGCTCAAGCGAGGATCAGGACACATTAAAGATGAATCAAGAGCAGGTGAACAGATCAGGACAGAAACGCAGGAAGGCAAATCAAGGACATAACTACCTCGGTCGTATTCCCTTTTCTCACAAGTTTTGGGGAACAACCTGAGTGATAACATCATTGGCGACTCCGCTGGGGACCGAATGAATGTCTATTACTATTGTCTAAAGTCTAAAGCTACAGATGGAGCCTGAAGTTAGACAGGCAGCCTTTGTAACTGTCTTTGTTGTGCAATCACAAGAGTAAATAAAAGCTACTTCAGTCCAACTCCAATTTAGCTTTAAATTCTAAATAGCTGCCTCAAAGATTTGTTTGGCCATCCTTGTTTCAAACCTCCATAAAGGAAATCCCCAATCCTCCTACATTTTACTAGCTTCCTTCAAGATATTGTCAAAACTTGTATCCTACAAATATTCCCAAAAAATACCTAAACATACTTAGAAGTTGGCTCCAAAGAAGAAAACTCGATTCACAAGGTCAAACCTAGACCCAAATCCTCCAATTATTTTTGACAATCCAAATCTGATTGCTAAGAGCCTCTGGAAACCAGAAAATCAAGAGAGTTCCGCTAATTCAAATCTTGAACCACCCCAACAGAAACCCATTCAAATTAAACCCACTGCAGCAAATTCTCAAGCCCTCCTTACTATTGCAGTAGCTTCCTCCAGTTCACCTTTATCACTCCAAAATCTCTTTTCCACCCACCCATCCACAACACTTATCTCAGCTCCTATCCTTGTGCTTCCAATTGTCCCACTTTTTCCTACCAACATGGCAAATAGATATGCTCCCCTGTAGTTTCCTGCCAATCCAGGGGCTATGCCATAGGATTACCAGGGCAAAATTACCTACTTTGATGGTACAGGCACTTACACTTCTCAACAACATACCAAGAGAATGACATATTGTTTTGAAAACTATGAGATTGATGATAATGATGTTAGGATGAAAAAAAATTTCCAGAGCTTAACTGGTGATGTAAGGGAATGGTTTAGGTCACTCCCTGAAAACACAATAGCTAATCCAAATGCCCTTTATCAAACTTTCCTAAATAGATGGGAGAAGAAAAATGACCCTTTACACATCATAACTGAATATGAGAATTTGAAAAGAGGCCCACAAGAGAGTGTGCAAGACTATTGTGCCAAATTCAACAATACATACCTTGTTATTCCAATAAATCTTAGACCACCACTAGACTTAACCTTAATCAAATTCCCTGATGGTTTTGACTCAGACATGGCTTACCAGCTCAGGGAGAGAGCTCCTCCTAGCCTTGAAGATATGCAGAGTATAGTTGTGAGTGTTGAAGCTAATTTAATTTCCAAACGAAATCGAGCTAGGACTGAAAGAAGAACAACCTTCAAAGAGGAACCCTCTGCTTTTGAACAGAAACTTGATGCAATTATTAAAGGCATGGACAGGTTGGGAGACAGAGTGGAAACTATTGAGAGAAAATCTTCATGGGAAAACCAACCAAACAACAATGCAAGAAATTCAAACTTTGGAAAAAATCAAAACCCCAATGTAGGTAAAGTTGGTCCAGACCAAAACATAAGGCCTCCCTTCCAAGAAAACTATGCAGAAGCTTCCACATCCAGTGAACCAACAGAGGACCCCCATATTAACCTAATGGGCCTCAATAGTGGCCAACCAATTTTCCTAACTCAAGAAGACCAAGAGGCTCATACTCTTTGTCAATTTCAAATGAAATCAGGGGAATCCTTTGATTTCAAGCAAGGGTATGAAACAGCTGTATATGAAGTCCACAAGCAATACAATTTGAGAAGTAGGAGGATAGACATCCCTGATGATCCCAAGCAAAAGACAATCAGGCAACCCACCAAAACCAAAGTCACGGACTCTCATATACCAATTATCCTCAAATCAACTCCCAATCCAAGTGGTCCAATAGTTGTAGATGTTTCAGACAAAGATAGATCAAAACAGCACCCTACATCTGTCTCTCCACTCAGAGAAGTGGTAGAAGAACCTTTGGAAGATGGTGAGCAAGCAACTCTAGTTCATCATGGCATTCCAGTAAAAGAGGCATTTGTTGAAAACTCAGTTGAAAGGCACAACCTTGTTGCTCAAAATGTCAAAGAACAAACAGAAAAACCCTTTAATCTGGAGGCTGAAATAAGTTAAAAGTGTCCATCCCATTATCTGAATTGGCTAGGCATGAAGTTTTTAGGGAACAAATCAGCAGATCATTACAAATTTCAAAAAACAAAGATTTAGTAAACATCCTTGATGATCAACCAGAACTTATATTTGGCCCTGAAGCAAATGGTAAAACAATAGATGGAGGAGTCCCTCCCTTTTATGTGAGTTTAAACATCCATGACAAGGTGCTTCACAATGCAATGTTTGATTCAGGAGCTTCACATAATCTGATGCCCAAATCTGTCATGGAGAAGTTGGACCTAGATATCACAAGGCCATACAAAGACTTGTTTTCCTTTGATTTCAGCCAGGTCCGCTATCTAGGCTTAATCAAGGATCTATGTGTGTCATTAGTCCAATATCTAGCCAAGACAATTCTCATGGATGTGGTGGTAGCTAATATTCCACCCAAGTATGGAATGTTGTCATCTAGATCCTGGGGTGCCAAGCTACAAGGATCTTTGCAACTAGACATGTCTGATGCCACTATCTCAGTCTTCGGCTAGCCTAAAAGGCTATACCGAGAAACTTTGATGAATTATGTGGTAAGTAGTCAACAAAAAACCCCAAAACTTTCCCATTTATTCTATACATTCAGACATTGTCTCTTTTATCTTATATAACACTGAGATTCAAACCCAAACTGATGTAAAAATGGTGACTTCAAGTCAGGATGAATTCCGAGACAAAGAAACCACAGTTCAGATTCAAGAAATCTTGGAAAACAATAAATTAACAGTCACACATAAAGAATCTTATAAGACTACAAATCAAACTATCCCTGCTGAGCAAATGGAAAAAGCTCCTAATACCAGTTCAAATCAAGAAAACCTATGGTATCTAGAGTTTGATGGATCTGTTAATAAGCTAGGAGCAGGGGCAGGGGTTTGGATACATAATGTGAAGGATGACCATGCTGAAGGACATGCATTTAGACTGAATTTCAGGTGCACTAACAACATGGCCGAGTATGAAGCCCTTCTCTTAGGGCTCAAAGTGATAAAAAACTTAGGTGCAACCCGAATATCAATTCTGGGAAACTCTGACCTCATCATTCAACAAATAAAGGGTAACTTCATTACAAATGATCTTAGGCTGAGGTCATATAGAGCTGCTACAATGGAAATTCTCAACACCTTTCTTGAATCCCAACTGACCAAGATTCCAAGGAATCAAAATCTGCATGCCCATAGTCTAGCAACTTTTGCAAGCACTTGAAAATTTCCATTCAAGCCTAATCACCTATTCACTGCTGAAATAAAACATAGACCCGCAGCGCCAGATAATGTCAAAAACTGGTAGGTGTTTGAAAATGATACACAAATCAACAATTTCCTGACTTTGAAAGAAGAGTTCACAAGCACGAAAATGGATACCAACACTATAGAGGAAAGCAACCAAATGGACAAAGTTGAAACACATATCTCTGTTGAAATAGCAAACCAACTTCTACATCCCACCAAGTTCACTGAAACAGATTTACAGCAATTTCATGAAAAAGAAGGTGAGGATGCAATTGCAATAGAATGTGAAGTCATTGAGCTGAAGGATAATTTTCTACCTATAGGCCTCACTCCTTTAGAGGACATTTTTGACTCAAATGGCATCTCTAGGAAACCTAAAATGCAGCCATTAAACTCATAAATTGGGGACTGTAATCTAGGAACTGCAGAAAATCCCAAAACGATAAAATTTTCCAAAGCTCTGCCTCCTGACCAAAAACTCAAGTATATCGAACTATTCAAATAATTTCAAGATGTCTTTGCATGGAGTTATGAAGACCTAAAGTCTTATGATACTGCACTAATCCAACATAGAATACCTCTAAAAGAAAACCAAAAACCTTTCAAACAAAAACTTAGGAGGGTCAACCCTGTCCTGCTCCCTTTGATTGAGAAAGAAGTTAAGATAATGTATGAAGTTGGAACTATAGCTCCAATCAGATTCTCAGAATGGGTTTCAAATTTTGGTGCCCACTAGAAAGAAGACAGGGGAGATAAGGTTATGTGTTGATTTGAGAAATTTGAAAAAAGTCTCTTTAAAGGACAACTACCCTTTGCCCAAAATGGATCACATTCCGCAAAGGGTAGTGGGTGCTTCAAGGATATCACTGTTAGATGGATTCTCAGGCTTCAATCAAATCTTAATGCACCCTTATGACCAAGATAAAACTGCTTTCACCACCCCTTGGGAAACATTCAAATATGTGAAAATGCCTTTTGGACTCAAGAATGCAAGAGCAACTTTTCAAAGAGCCATGGATATTGCTTTTGTTAAAGAAATCCATGAATTTTTAGTCATTTACCTAGATGACCTTACAGCTTTCTCCAAATCATATCAAGAGCACCTAGATCATCTAAAGCAAGTATTCTTAATTTTCAAAAAATATGGTATATCATTAAACCCAAAGAAATCCTTGTTTGGCCTAGAAGAAGGAAAATTATTGGGCCATATCATCTCTAAAGAAGGCATTAGAATTGATCCAGACATAATACAAGCCATCTTACATGTCCCTCACCCCAGAAACATTAAAGAACTACAAGCCTTTTTGGGAAAAATCAACTTTCTAGGAAGATTCATACCAAACCTGGCTAAGCTAATAAGATTGCTGAACAGCATGCTCAAAAAAGACTCCAAGGTCAAGTGGACAATGGAAACTAAGCAAGCCTTTGAAGAAATCAAACAAGCTTTAACTCAAACACCAGCCCTCACAAGCCCCAATTTTGATAAAGACTTTATCATATTCTCATTTGCATCAGAACACACAATTGTTATTGTCTTGCTCCAAAAAGATGACCAGGGATGTGAAAAACCAATAGCCTTCTTTAGCAAATCCCTTAGAGATGCTCCACTTAAATATCAAATCATGGAGAAACAAGCATATGCTCTTGTAAAGGCCATCAAGGACTTCAGAGTTTACATCTTGTACTCTCATGTGATCGCTTATGTGCCCAACACTGTTGTTAAAGACATTCTGACCCAAGAAGGCATTGAAGGCAAAAGGGGAAAAGAGATAGATACCATACTGGAATATGACATTGAAATTAAACCAACAAAAATGATAAAAGGACAAGGACTAGTTAAACTCATGACTGAAACTAACTTTCAAGCCCTTGACATAAATCAACTGGATAATGAGCAGGAGATGGCA
Source organism: Pinus taeda (assembly GCA_000404065.3). Lineage (NCBI taxonomy): Eukaryota > Viridiplantae > Streptophyta > Pinopsida > Pinales > Pinaceae > Pinus > Pinus taeda. The sequence continues at coordinate 217,277 of APFE030511597.1, forward strand.
ACTCCACAGATCAATCAAGCATTTTTACAATCACCTTGGTATGCTGACATACCTTTTGTATTATTAAACCTGCAAACTCCTCCAAGATTATCTAGAAATAAGAAAAGATTTTTAAAAATGAAAGCTTCCAAGTTCTGCATTTTAGATCATGTTCTCTTTTGGAAAAACCATGAAGGTGTTTTATTAAAATGTCTAATCAAAGAAGAAACTGACAAACTACTCAAAGAATTTCATGCAAGGGATTGTGGTGGACATTTGTATTGGAAATCAACTGACGATAAAATCCTAAGGGCTGGATTTTATTGGCCCACCCTATTTACTGATGTGAAAAAATATGTAACTTCTTGCCACAAATGCCAAATCTTTCAAGGCAAGAATTGCCCCTCAAGCCCATTTCCACTGAGAAACCATTTCAACAATGGGGTTTAGACTTCAATGGGGAAACCCACCCTTCATCCTCTGGCTAGCACAAGTGGATTTTGATCGCTACAGACTATTTTACCAAGTGGATAGAGGCCATCCCTTGCAGGCAAGCCAATGACTCAGTAATCATTCAATTCCTTGAGACCAACATCTTGTCTAGGTTTGGCTGCCTGAAGAAAATTATTACAGACAATGCTACTGCCTGTAAATCTAAGAAAATGATTAACTTCTATCATAAATACCACATTACCTTGGGTCATTCCACAGCCTATTACCCTCAAGGTAATGGCCTAGCTGAATCCTCCAACAAGAGCTTGATCAACATCATTAAGAAAGTCTTGGAGGAGAACAAGAAAAATTGGCATAAAAAGCTTGTGAATGCCCTATGGGCAGACAGATTGACCACCAAGAGATCTATTGGGACCAGTCCCTCTCAATTGGTTTATGGAATGGAGGCAGTATTCCCTTCTTTTTTGGGAATCCCAGTGATAAAGCTGCTACAAGAGATACAAGCAGAACCTAATGATATTTAGAGAAGGATCAATCAAACTATTTACTTGCAGCAGACAAGAGAAGAGGTCTATCACAAAACCCAAGTCCTACAAGAAAAGCTTAAAAAGATATTTGACAAAAGAACCAAAGCAGAGGATTTTTTCATTGGGGATAAAGTCTTAAAGTGGGATTCTAGAAGAGAAGATAGAGGAAAACATGGAAAATTTGATTTCTTATGGAGAGGACCATTTATCATTCAGACTGTACAAGGAAACAACACCTACTTTTTGAAAAGTTTGGATGGTACAGAGGCAGATGGTGGACCAGTCAATGGCAGAATGTTGAAGCACTATTTCCAGCCACCTTGTTAAGAATAGCAACACTTCAACTTGTACATAGTAGTGTTTATTTTCTGCATTTTATTACAGCAATAGGATAGGGAACATGTTACAGCAAATTTTGAGGAAAAAGCAAGGAATTGTGTCACCTTTGGGTATTGCATTTTTAGCATATCAAAAGAAGCTAAAGAATCAGACTTGGGCGCTATGAAAATGATGAGAAATAATCAAATAGAGTACCCAAAACAGAGCTGCAATTTTGGATTGAGTTCATGAGAAATACAGGTATTGCAAAGGAGCCATTTTGTGAACAACAAGGGAGAAATTTCAGAATACAGCAAAGAACTAAATATAAGGCCATCTGACCTGTTGTTCTTGACTTTTCACTAGGAAAAGCCATCCCCAAGTGGATCCACTATTAGCTTCCTATACCAATAGGTTTCATGTTTCATGATTGACTGGGGAAGTGCCCAATATGTTCATCCTTTTCATACTGCAAAGGTTCCATATTTTGAAGAAATTCACTATGTATAGGTGGTTGACTCTTGTCACAATTGATGATTAGCCAGACAGCCTAATCCTGGCTAGATCATGTTTGAATTTACTTGTCTTAGAATAGAGAATAAAGGTCTGTACAAACATTTTAAGCTTGGCAGGAAAGTAGTCAGGTAGAGAAGCAAAGGGTCTCAACAGCATAATTTGATCCCTAGAAGAAATAAGGGTAGACTTAGATAGGAGGGCAGCTAAAAGAAAAGAGAAGAATCAGGATTCGCTAGTTCAAATGCACCCAATGAAAATGAAGAGAAAATGTTAGGTATACTAGGTTGGGTAGGCAGTTTTGATGGTACAGAGGCATGGTTTGTGAGCAATTTGCTCCTCTGGAATAAGTTGCCATCTCATGAAATCATAATGTACCATGGTAAGGTGGTTACAAAACAAATGGAGCATGACTAATTCCCCTCCCCATTTTCCCAAGAAACACTCACTAACATTCCCCCCAAGGGCAATAAGATCTGCTCATTACCCTTAGTCCACTTCATCCCATAGCAAAACTAAGTGAAAAGATGTTTTACCTAGGCAAAACAAGCCACATTTCTTGTGTAAAAAGTATTTATTCCATTTTTCCAAAGTTTCCTAAACCTCACCATTTGTCATCCTTTCCTTCCCCCCTGGCCTAAGTTTTCACTCTATAAAACATCAACCTAAACCATACAAACCCATCCCCCACAATCATATTAACCTACTAACCTTATTATATAACTCCTATGTATAACTTTTCCCTCCCCCTAGTATATAAATACATGGAAAATCCCCAAAAAATAAATACCCCGACCCTTGGCTAACTATAGCCATATTTTAAATTTTTCTAGGGAGTTATTGGTCCACCTGGGGCCAATAACAACCCGTCACATGCCCATCGGGACTTGTTTGGCCTCTGGCTAAATAAAATAGCCGAAATCCGCATTTTTTCCCCAAAAAAACCCACTATCCCAAAGTCCAAAATACACCAAAAAACCTTACAAAACGCAAAAAATTAAAGTGGGTCCCCATGCCGCGCCCCCGCAACTTACCATTCACCGTCGACCGTTGGATCAGGGCCCTCAGATCCGATGGTGCGGAATCGTATCGCGATGCCCCCAGCGTCCGAACAATATGTCCCGGGAAAATGGCAGTTTCGCCGCCGTACCTAGGACACACGTCGCTCACCCGCGTGTATTGCGACCCCCCCCGCTCAATACCGCTACCACCCCAAAAGTGGTGAGATAAAACTGCTTACCGCCCTCGCTCCCCGTCACTGACGTCATTCGATGACGTCACAACCATGTCAGCACCACATCATCATTGCCACCTTAGCGCCAAATCATCCGCCACGTCACCTTCCATACCCTCGCTACACGACAAAAATTCTACGTCATGATGACGTCATCATAAAAAGCGCCAAAAAACCAATTTTTGTTAAAAAACTGTAAAAACGTTTGTTTTTTACCATTTTCACTGTGTAACTTTGTTGAGATTTTGCATGCAAATGACGACGAGTTCACCTACAAACTTTCAGTTCGCCACCTCGACCACCTTAGTTCGACGCCCCACTGTGCAAATCATCTCCCAATCAGCCAGCAACTCCAGTGCACTGTAAAAAACAGGTATTTACCTTCATCTTGTGAAAAACCCTTTGAAATTTCAATTTTCACTGTGAAAATTGTCTGGCAATCCTAGAAACTGGTCAAAATTTCACCCTGCTGCTACACACAAGCCTACCGTGACCACTCATCCACCAAAAAACCTGCACATTGCATACCTCTTTGCACAATTCGCCCAGCTAGCCGAGAAAAGCAGGAATTCACCTAAGTCTTGCTCCTAAGCTCCCTGATTAACTTCCACCTGCAAAATTGCCCACTGAGACTATTGGTTTGCCCATATTTTGCTATAAAAACTGCCAATTCCGCCCCACTCAGCAAAATCCCTCTAAATTTACCCAAGCTCAAGATCTGTTTGCTTAGTAATTGCTAAAGAAAAGGCCTTGAAACCATTGTTACTCATCCCTTGCAAGACAAATCCTTTAATCTTCACCCTTTTTCTTCAAATTCTGCCCACCAGAGTCAAAACAAGGCTCCAATTTGCAAAAATCTCTTAAAAAAGTCCTGGGGCCTTTGCCCACTACTGCTGTAAAAATCCACATTTCACTCAAAAAACACTTGAGAACTTATAAAGATGGCAGCCCCTGCTCCAGTAGCCCTCAATGTGGCCCCTCTCAATGCCCCACATAAAGAACTTGAGTGGTTACCCTAGTTGACAAGGATTTCCAAATTAATGATATAATGGGTAACACATCTCATATCCAGGCCTTTTGTGAGATCAGGAACAACCATAGAAACAAAACTGACATCTTTGGGATTTGGGAGTCCAATATGCCCATGTACTACCTTCCCTGTGTAAATGTTTTTCCTGACCTCATTCACCAATGCCATGCAAATTATGAGCCCACTCAAAGGGCAGTGATGTCTCCTTCTGGGACAGTTCTATTCTATATCACCCCTGAATCAATAAATGAGATGCTGCATTTCAAACCAGCTGAACCATTGACTCCTCTTTCCTTGGGATTTTTGCTTGACAAAGGTGCCAAATTGCTAAATGCAGAGATAACTAGAATTCATGAAACCCAATTGTCAACCTCAGGAACCTCCACCATACCTGGACACTTGGTTCAATGAAGCAAGAAAGTTTATCATTGACATGATAGTCTACATCCTGGGATTCAAAACCAGAGAGTATGTAGATGAAACCACATTGGTCCGATTATCCATTTTTTCTCCAGGATAGCCCCCTGTTGTCAAGTATGACTATGCCATCTACATTGCTAATAATATCCATGAACAATTCATGAGCATGGACAGAGAAAGAGTGTTTAAATACACATCATACATATACCATTTACTCCTCTACTATCAGCCAGATAGTTTTCAAGTTCCCCTCAGAAAATTTGATGTCAAGAGAGAGCCAAGGTCTGTTATCTTCTAGACCCCAGTCTTCCACCATGTCTACTATTCTCCTTACACTTATTGTGAATTTATTGATCTATTCATATATCTAGCCACCTCTTTACTGATAACAAGTCCTCCAAATAAACTTTCTGGTGAAATGAATAGAATTCTACAGTTCTCCAAGAGCTATAGCATAGGTGACTGGTACTTTTACCAGAATCACACTGTGATTTGGATATATGGCTGTCAGCTGAGCCCCTATAAATTGCCAAGATATGTGAAAATGTGCTTGTTTTCCCTGGAATACTTTAGAAAATTCATCTAGGCAGATACAATCCATTTCTTTGAGGCCAAGAAAAAGGTACAACTTAAGATAAGGAATCAACTGGGCCCTTTCACCTTCAATCAAAGGGAAGCCTGGCTAGAAGCTGATGAGATTTTAGGGCAGAAACTCAGACTAAAACAAAGTTTCTATTGGGCACCATATGATCCCAATCATTTTATAAGCTATAGGAAAGTCAAAAATAAACTACTAGCATATGTTCACTGTCCAATCCGTGAAATCTAGCAATATGCCAATCAACAAGAGTGGTTAGAGAGCACATTGTTTGAAGAGTTGAATGAAGAAGAGAGATTGGAAAAAAAAATGAAAGAGCTTGAGAAAACACTTGACCTGGACTCTTTTGCACAGGTACCTTTGCCCCAGCACATTGGAGGGGATATATCTTTTGCTGAGAGCTCAGAGCAAGCAGCACGAAAGGCTAGCTCAGCAGGAAAGGGAAAGGAAGTAATGGATGCAGAACAACAGACCATGGCTGATCAGCCCTTTACAGCACAAAAACAGGGTGAAGGGCAAGCTCCCCCAGATCAAACCAAGGCATCTGAAGCCCCTGTTCTACAGACTCCTCAAAATGAGGAAAAGAGAAGAAAGAGAGACAGAGAAGAGGATGCCCCTGCCAGTGGACCATCAGAACAAACAGGAGATAAGAGGCAGAGGTTGAATCCATATTCAGAAGAGGAATTTGTGGAAGACACCACAAGCACCATGAGAGGGCAGGGAAGAACTAAGCAGCAAACATCTCCACTACCTGGCACCTCAGCTAGCTCATTCCAGCAAGAGCTAGAGAGGCAACAGAGCGTGGAAGTTTCATCCACCAGGCCTCAAAGCAAACAAAGCTCAGACATAAAGAAAAATTGTACTGACATAAAAGCTAGAAATGATCCAGTAAGAATGCAGCTTTATAATCAATTGATGAGGACATCACCTACTAATCAACAAAGGCTAATGGTTGACTATGATATTCAGGAAAAGAAAATGATCCTCAGCCATTTCAAGCCCAAGACACAGCAACCCCAGTCAGTTGTTGACTATATAAGAACTAATCTGGAAGTTCTCTCTAAGGATATTCATCCAATTGACCAGATTGAGTTACATAAACAAACTGGGGAGATGGTGTATGCCACCTTGGCAAATAAGGCATTTCTTGCTCACCAACTGAAAAATTCATTGCACAATACCTCTTCCCAATTAGAATTGGAGAAAGCTTCCTCCTTGGCTAAAGACAACAGGATTAAGTCCTTAGAAGAAATCATCATCGAGCTGGGGCATAACCCTAAGGATGCAAGGGGCATCAAAGCACTGATCAAGAAGAAGGAGGAGGACATTGCAGCCCTCAAAAGGCAACTAAAGTTGCCAATAACAGTGCATCCACAAACTGCAGAAGTTGCATAGCAAAAGGAGGAAGAGGACATGGTAAGTTTGCTAATGAGAATGAATGAAACATTGGCAAAAACAGATCAAGCATTGGAGAAGGCCATTAAAGAGAAGCAGGGAGAGTCCACCTCCCAGCCACCTGAAGCAGCTCCAACAAGTGCCACTGCGCCCCCCCCCCCCCACAGGTACAACAACAGTCCCTCCTGCCATCCCAGCATCAACCACAAGTACAACAACTACAGATGCTACAGCAGCACCAACAACAGAGCCAGAGACCAGCATGAAGATGGAAGAAATGATGAAAGCAGTGAAAGAGCTAGAGGCTCAAATGTCAGAGCTCAAAGAGACAAAAGAAAAGTTAGCCAAATTGGAGGTGAGCTATGATAAGTCAAAGATAATAGTAGCAGAAAAAACTAGAGAAGTAAAGACCCTGGAAAACAAGGTGAAATCATTGGAAAAGGATCTCACCTTACGAAAACCTCTAGCATACATTAAGATGATTTTGTGGACCAAGACTGGCCAATCCATTACTGACCAATGGAGGTCAATTCAAACAATCTATGAATAGATTGAATTAATAGAAAGAGCACAAGAGCAAATTCAAAGGGCCAAGGAATCATTAGGAAATATGCCTAAGCAGGCCAATAGGCTCATCCATTTTTTGAATACAATACTAAGGAACAGTTAGCAGCTTTAGAGATCACTGATAGGACAGGCACCATTTTGACAATAAAGAAGGTGCTAACCATGAGAAATTTTATACAGACTTTGGAAAGGAAGTGTCAAGAGATGTAGATGGATATTGATGCCTTCACAGAAAAATTCACAAACTTGCAGCAGAGAGGTTTACCCAGTTTACTAACAAGCAATCAAAAATTGTTATCACATCAACAATATGCTCACAGGGTAAACATGTATGTAACAAATCAAATCACTGCATCATCCAGCAGTTCAGAGGACATAGGACCTCCTTCCGGAGAGAGCTTTTATGACAAATTGGAGGGATTATTTTTTATAGAACATGAAATAAATCATCTTTTTGAAGTCAAGCCTAACTTTTACAGGTATACTGAGGCTGATGAAATACTGGTAAAGATACAAAGACATCAGTTACCCACAGAACACTGGTGGCAAAGTATGCTGGAAGTTTTGCCTAAGTAATTTGGATCTTACTGCCTTCTTACACTTGGTCAAATAGCAGGACACGTGGCAGATATCAAGAAAGGAGCTCAAGCGAGGATCAGGACACATTAAAGATGAATCAAGAGCAGGTGAACAGATCAGGACAGCAACGCAGGAAGGCAAATCAAGGACATAACTACCAGCCGAATTCCTGGGTAAAAAGTCTAAAAAATCTAGTCAATTAAAGCAGCCAGCACAGCCACAATAACTCCCACCTTTATTTTTGCATTCATTTCTCTGACATAATAGGTAAACTGAGTTATTGTTTTATATCTTATCCACAAGATATTTTGTAAAATCTCTTTGTCATAAATACCTCCCCAAGGAATGTATTCGGGGTTGGTGATTCTCCTATTGAACTGCGTTGTAACTTAGATATTTATTAATACAAGGGGTGTTGATATGCATTGCGGTTGGACCTTCTGAATGTGGATGTGATGATTATGGACTCTGCTACATAATTCCTGTGTCTTTCTTTGGCTCAATAAGTTATTCTAACTGTGTTTTTGTGTTTTCAAATCTCATATATCTTTCATAATCTTAGCAACAGGGAAAAAGAATAGCCCAGAACTTGTTTAAATACACTCTTTGTTCAATTCCTGCTGTTATTTATGTTTTCTTCACAATTGGCATAAATAGAAACTCTTAAATGCTTCTGTTTCTACTAATTCCTTCATTCTGAACATTGTCAAGGAATTCTTCACTGCTCCTTGAAAATATTCAGGCACCTTCCCTCTGCCAACATGATAAAGGATTCTTGACTGCCCTTTATCCCCTGGCCTACATCCCATCAATCACTAGCTTTCAATGTTGTTCCAAACTGATTATCTTGCTCTGTAGTATTGCCCATCATCACAGAAACACACTCAACAGTCCATCTTCATATACTCCATTTCCCAATGGAATTAACTCTATCAGACCTGCCTCCTACCTCTATTTGAAATCACCATCCAAACCCATTTAAAACAAACCTCTGCACATCATAACTAGCATAAAATTTCAAATAAACAAAGTTAAATCATATAGAGAGAGCTCTCTCTGGACGCAGTTTGGCTAGAAATTGCATCTAAACGATTGGTTAGTGGTTACCTCGGTCGTATTCCATTTTCTCACAAGTTTTGGGGAACAACCTGAGTGATAACATAACACTTAGGTTTAAAAAATGTGGATTAAATTTATTATTAAATTCCACTAATTTCATTATCTCTAAAAATGTTATTAAATTTTAATTTATAAAAATATGGATTAAAAAATATTAATAATTCAATAAGTATTTATCAATAAAGAGGTAATTTATTCAATATCAGTAGGAATAACATTGTTTCAATTAACAAGTTTGGATTAATTATCCTAAAAAAAAAAAATTTGTAAATATTATGAATCGTAATTTTTGTTTTTTATTTTAATATTTGAAAGTCTATATTTTTAGTAATTTAAAATATTTATTCAATTTTTTTTAAAATATAAATTATGATAGTAATGATGATGATTAATATCCACTGAGACCGATATTGTTTATTTGACCTTAGGGTGAAAGATTACTTGGAATTATTTAGCATTTTTTTGTAAGCTTAAAAGCTTATATTTATCAATAAAAAATGAAGTGCATCATATCCAATCATGACACTTTTTCTTGCGTAGTGTGAATATACTAACAAGAAAATAGTTGAGATGTATTAGACTGAGAATAACAAAGGAGACATATAGGAACAGAGAAACAATTACAAAAGATAATCATCTAATTTGGGGCAAGTCCTTGAATTGACCTTTCTTTCTTTTATTTTTCGAAACTTTGACCCAACCTTCCAAAGGTAGGTTTATCAAAGTGATATGAATATTATCATTGTGTGTTGAAGGAGAATCCTTGTCAAACCCCAAAGAAGCCAACTCATGAGCTCGCTTTAATGTCCTCGAAGAAGCATTATTATTCAACATCTTTGTGCTTATGAAGGAGAGTGGTTCACAATATGATCATCATGAGAATTTTGAGGTGTTGAAGTCTGAACCTTGTCCACTAAATGCATTTCATCATCAAATAATTCATCATCCTTTTCTAAAACAAAGGAAATCTCACCCTCCATAGGAGGTAGGTCACGGGGCTTCCAACTTTTAGTTTTAGAATTTCAAATGTTCGGCTTTTAGTGAGATTTGAACATAGGGAAAGAATTATGTAAATGACCTATTTGATGATAGAAGTGGTAGTGAAAAGTAGTATTCTCATAGTCCAGAGGCTGGGTCCAATGAAAATCACATATTTTAAAATTGACATCTCCTAGCATCCCTTTATCGAAATCGATTTCAACACAAATTATATCATAGGTATAAACACCAAACTACACACGAGAAGCATCAGTTGCAAGGAAATAGCCCAAGAAGTTTCCAATGCCCTAAAAGACTAAGTAGTGCCACAAATGAGCAGGCGGACTAGAAATTCAAACCCATATTGTAGCTTGATAATGACTAATGTAGAAGGATCAAAATTTGGAAACTAATGGGGTTTGGAACAATCTAGAATTTCCCCGAAACAAAGGCCTTTTAGATAAAACTTTCTAATAGTCTTTTGCTTCAACCAACAACACAATAAAAAAGCCTTTGGAGCAAAAAATAACCTTGCAACTCTTGCACAATGAAGAAAGGATTCATTGGTAAAGATCAATTGAGTGGGACCATAAACCCTTGAAATGATAGATTAGAGTTGAATTTTCATAGAGCTAATGGATTTCCTCAAGATTAGGGTGAGAGAACTCTAAGGAGGGAACTTCCTCAAAACTTTTAACTAGAAACAAGTCAGGAATCACTTGAGATTGAGTTTCCTTTTGGGAGGGTGGAGCATGAAAAACATATTTATAGAAAAAATCCTAAGAGGAGGAAGGCTTTCCCACAACACCCCCCCCCCCCCCATAAACGAAGAGCCATAAAAACAGTGGCATATTTACCAATATTATAGGCTGAAAGAGAGGAAGAATCACCCAACTTCTTACCTTCGAAAAGTAGGCGTAGCATGATAGAGAGAATACCTACTCGGAGCTCCATGGAAGACTTGTGGTCCCATACCAAACATGTGGAGCAAATCCCAAGGAGAAGAAAATGCCAAGACAGAAGCTTGAAAAGGATCTAGAAAAAAAAAATTTGAGGAACGGGGGGACAATGGAAAAGGACCGCAAAAGAGCATGGTAGCAGGTTTCTAACACCATCACCATGACAAACTTCGATGCCCTCCACTCTACCTAATCCAAGCCCTTCCTAAGTTGCAACAACAATATTAAGTCGTGATTCATAAGGTGGGGGCAGGCCCTCGATCATTCCTCTGCCTAAGACTTCGTGAATGATTTTTTAGCAGTTGAAGAGCCGATATCAAGTAGACGTCACATTGTTTGCAAGAGAATCAAGGGGCTCTAATGCAAGAAGGTATGATGACTTCTCAATCAGCGTATTAACATTGGGTTCCATAGAAAAAGGGTTTCTTCATAACCCTAAGTTGCAAATCCTTTATTAAAAGATTTGATCTTCGGAAATTTTTAGCAGTTTATTTTTATGCTCGAAAAACGTTAGGAGAAGCCTTCCAAGATCACCATAGTTTTGTTGATTTAAAAGGTTAAGCAACCTAATAGTGTGATAAATATTATGAAAATTAGATAAAACTTGAGTATAGCATGGGCAATCTATGAGAAAGTGATTTTCACCTTCAACCCTCTTACTGTCACAAAAGGTGACAAACTCTTTCATCCCATGGTCTTTTCAGAATAAACCAACACTCAATTTCATTACAAAGCTCAAGAAATTTTTTTCTTATTTTAGCAAGTTCATTTTCTTCTTAACGTTAGTCCTTTTAATTTTTGAGATTAAGGTTGATCACCTCCTTATAATATCTTAGTTTATTTTTCTCCTTTAACTCTTTATCACCCCACAATTTCTCCCTAAAATTTGAAGTAAAAATATTTTGAATATTATCATTATTCTACAAAAATAATCTCCTCCTTTATCCCCCAATGGTCAAGTCAAGACTAGGCATCCTTGTGCCATCCCTGCTTGCGCAAAAGGTGGGGGTTTTGGCTAGAGTTAGAAGCAATTTTAGGAAACCTTTTGGCTTCCATGTTGTTTAATTTCTTCTTATACATAGATACCTAGTCATAGCCATGTTTTCAATGGGAGAAGACTTGCTTCAATCAGGAGGATAGGATACGAAGTATTTCCTTTAATCCTGAGATTGTAGGTTATAAATTTCTTTTGGATCTATTTTATCTTCCTTCATGATTGTCTGGAGATACTACAATCATAAACTCACATCCATCTAAGATAACAAGAGTGACAAGAGTATCAAAGAGGTGTTTCCTTTTATCCCTTATTCAAAGATTTGTTGACATATAATTATTTTCAAGCCCAGAGTAAGCTTTTCATCCCCTATTTATCATTTTCTCACGTTATAATTCTAATTGAGCTTGTGATGGATATCAATTTCAAGATATTTATATGAAAAAACCTCCTCCAAATAATTTTTATCATATATGAAAATATTATATGTGATATTTTTGGATTTAATTTTCTAGCAATTTTATAATCATTATTATATTTTAAATTAGTAATTATATTATTTTTTTATATGACACCTCCATAAAAATAACTTGCTAATGAAAATAAATAAAATTGCAATAAAAAATACTTACTTATTTAAGTTCTTGAATAAAATATCCATGGTACTTAAAATTATGATAAAAGTGTAAATACCCATTCGAGTTCTTTAATCAAATATCCATTATACTTTCTATTAAAAAAGCAAGGCATTTGATTCTATTCTCACAATTCTATTGCATGTGAATTTTGTATATAACAAAATTTAAAATTTAAATTAAAAGTTTATAATTCATAATCATTTAAACTATTTAAAATTACAATTAACTATTTTATTACTTAATTTTGAATATATAAATTTTTTAATTAATCATTTAAAAATAATATTAAAAATCAATTCACCATATATATACATACCCTAACATGAAAATGCCAAAACCAAAATTCCCATTTATCATAAGACAACTTATGATTAAAGATATACATTTACACATTATTCAAATTATTTTGTAAAAATTAGCCTATCATTATAGAAATTATTAAATATCTTTGATTTAACTGATTTAATAAGCAATTAGCAGTTTCGTAGCTTGAATTAGTTCATATTTAAATTGATTACTGGCAGGAGCATATGACTATAAAGATGTCTAAAATTATAAGATCTAAACTCTTATAATAACTTCGGAGTTAAGACATGTATGAGTAGAGTAATTTTAACCGGATATTTCTGGTTCATCATAATAAAAAATTTAAATCGAAATTTCTTTTAAATATCTATATATTTTCTTAGTGCAGAGATGAAAAATATTAAATATATTATTTTTAAATAATTTATATTTTTATTTGTGTTTTATATGATTTATATATTTTACTATATTTATTGTGTTTTATTTTTAATAATAGATGTTAAGATTGAAATATCAAATTTTTTTATATTATAAATTTAATTAAAAATAATAATTAAATATCTATTTTATATTAATATTTATATAATTTATAAAATTATTTATTTTTATATATATTATTTTTTTTCATAAATTTGGATAATGATGTATATTTATTTAATTTCTTTTTATATATGTTTTTTTTGTTGTTTTCGATTAAATAGCTTTTATTAATTTATCAAAACATTAAAAGAGATAAGTAGGAATGTCTTTGCTCTCCCGGCCTCAATTTTATCATATTTGTTGGCCAAGAGAGATATATAAAATCTAAGGTAAAATGTCAAAATTTACATAGTAACCAGAAACAAAATGAGCGCCTAGAACATGCAGAGTATGAAAATACAATCTTTTGTCATCAAGGATCATGAGGAAATGTTGGCGCATGATCGACATCGAGTACTTCCATAGGTCTAGGATCCTCGTGAGCATGAAACTCTACATGAGCAAGCCGACTCTCAACCTAACCAAGTCAGTCATTTGTTCGCCTTTGACTCTACCTAAGAGATGTCAAACGATCGAGGATCTCCCACTGATTATGTTGTAGGTCATTCATAAAAAGTTATCACTCCATTACAGTCCTCATGTTGTTGTCGACCCATATCCTCCATGAGTGAAGTAACAGTGTGCAGCTGCAGGTCCAAAGAGTCCATAGAGGGTGGAAGATCCACGCGATTAGTGGATGGGACTTGGTCATGAGATATTTCACCTTCAAAACCTACATATGCACCCTATCACCTTCCCCTTCCCTCGCTTGACCTCCACAACCCATCGACTGGCCACGAGGTCCCATCCCCTGTCGAGCCTGCCTATGTTGTTGAAGCATCGTTTCAATTTCAACATATCATCAGGACATGCGTCGAATTATTACCCAAGTGTGGGAGACCAACAGTTGGCCATCTGGGACGCATAAACTTTCCCCCTAAAAACCCAGAGCCACCCCTTGTCTACATGGCCCCAAGTGGCCAAGGGACTGAGACCTTGACATGGAAAGACAAGACCAGAACTCCAAATTTCATCCCCCACCCCAAAGCCACTAGGGGTCGAAAACACGCAATAATTACCACTATTAATTGAAAAAACCTAGAATGATTCTGCAATTTATGAGGGAGAGAGGACATAATTGAAATGAAACAACCCCACACCCAAGATTCTTTAAAAGAATCTCTTTATGACCCAGAGACCAGGACAATATGACTTACCAGATAGGCGTTAAAAGAACCCAAAACTCCTTGAATCAATGAACATCAAGCCAAAGTAGCAAAGGACCCTCCCACTCCAGTACTAGCCAGCAATCAAGCAAATTCCAACAGACCCTCGCTCCAGGATCCCACACCCTACGAGTTGGTTCACCAATGGAGCCACGACACAAACCTTGCCTTCCTATTATAATTTAGACACAAATGTCACCAAACTTAAGAGCATGCATGGGTTGGTAGCCTATGCATACTCGATGTTATGCTCACCACCTTCGCAATGGAACATAACCTGAAACACAACTATCATAGCCAACCTGCCAACCTAATTATAAACCAAACGTCAAGCATCTCAAACCTTCTTGGATCTTGCCCATACATTTCCCTGGCACACTACATGTATCTTCTCATTATCATGTGGGAGGGTCTGAACCACTCCTTGCCACACTATAAATAATGAGCTCATCCACCACCATCGAGGTTTCCTTTTATATATGTTAATGTGTTGTAAGAAAAATAAAAAAAAAATTCTCATCATTTTCATAGTGAAATTGGGGTTGGCCAATTCCCAAAATACCATAAAATGAAAGAGTTTGTCACCTATGTGACATTAAAAGGATTGAAAATGAAAAACAATTAATTTTTAATTGTCCAAATTATCATATAAATTTCAAAATATTTGTCAAGCTACCAACTTTTTTTAGCATTTAACTTAACAAAATTATGGTGTTTGTGTGTGTATATTTCAACATATTGTAATCATATTAATGTTGGTTTCTGGATATATGTTATGTGCAGGTTCAATGATAGATATCATTAAACTTGTACACAGCATATATCCAAAAATTGACATCAACAAAATTATGGTGATCTTAGAACACTTCGCCTAATATTTTTAAAATATAGAAATACAATTTTAAAAATTTTCAAATAATTTCATAATTTTTAAAACTTGAATAAACTATTTTAATTTAAAAAATCATTACCAAAAAGTTTATTAAATATAATTTATTTGTTTTAAAAATAATTAAAATAGATCGAATTGGTGCAAGAGCCTGGTGCAGCCTGTGCGAGAGGATCTAGATAGCAGGAGCCTGGTGCAGCCCCCATGGCCGATAGGATGAAGCCCGGGGAGAGCACCAAGAGCCACAGCCACCTTTGAGACTGTGCGCACCTCCAGAGCCATGGCCCGAGGAGGAGGACGTGAAAAGGAAACATCCCTACATCATGAGCTAGCTGCATTCTGTGGCCTCATTGTAGCATGCAACAAATGACTAGCAACCAAAAACCAGTAGAAATTTGTTAAAAAAATGGAATCCATCCCAACAGTTGCTCTGTCGATTGAAGAACCCTGCAAAGCAACACTAAACCTAGCTGAACAAGGGCTTATTGGCCAATTCACAGGCTTATGGCCCTCACCTAAAGCGGTAGACTCTTGGGTGCAAAGAAACTGGCAATCCCTAGTCAAAGAAGGAATAAAAAGCCATTTTGTCAGCAAAGGCTTCTTCGTATTCGTATTTGAAGCAGCAAAAGATAGGAACCTCATTTTTAGAAATGACTTGTATTTCATGGGGCCTCAGGGTCTCTATCTGAACCAATGGACTCCAGATTTCGACCCGACTCAGGATGTGCCCTCGGCTGTTCTGGTCTGGGTGCGACTGCCCCATCTACCTTTACACTGTTGGATCCCTAATCCTTAGAAACCATAGGCAACAAGCTAGGCAAATATATCGACCGAGCCAAAAGAAGAGACCAGTACTCCTGTGCAAGAATTTGTGTAGAAGTAGACCTGGAGGAAGGCCTCCCAAAAGCCATAAAACTCACAGTGGCTGACTGGACACACATACAAGTGCTAGACTATGAGAAACTCCCATTTAAATGCCGGCACTGCCATGGCTATGGGCATTTTGTCAAGCATTGTAAAAATAAATCAAAGGACAAAATAGAGAAGGAGAAAGGAGATCAATGGACTCAGCTTCAGAAATTAGGACCAACTGAACAAAGCAACAGGAACAAATGGAAATTCGTCTCCACTGGGAAGGTTCCCCCTCCCGAAACCCAAGTAGAAGGAAGCTCAATCCCACCAATACCAGACATATCAACAAATCCCTTTGAAGTTCTCAGCACACCCGAAAAAATCCAAGATCTAGCAGATAACGAGGCCGAACAGCAAGTTAACAACATGGAAGAAGTCAAAGGGCAAGAGGATCCAGTCCCTCTCCAAATCACATCCCCAAAAGGTACCTCTAGCTCCCCTTCCTATGCACAATTCACAATAAAGAAGATCCCTGAGATATCGGGATCCTCGGAAGATGAATCATCTTAGAGGCCCTTGAAAAGAGTGGGGAGGAAATATCACAAAGAGGCCAGAGAAGAAGAAGCAGAGAGATAAAGAATGCAGGGAAGTCGGGCCATTGTAGATATGTCTATCGGCAGAAATACTAGAAACAGGCCTCCTAAAGGAGGTGTTGCCCCAACCCCCACCAGTAATAATGCGATTAATCTCTTGGAATTGTAGAGGACTGGGGAACTCGTCAAAAGCTGAAGAAGTCAAGAGCCTAATAAAATGAGAACTGCCTGAGATCCTCATGCTCCAAGAGACTAAAATGGAAGGTGAAGCCCTTCTGGAACTCAGCAAAGCAAAATGGAAAACAAAAACTGGAAAAAGTTGTTAGTGCTAGAGGTACATGCGGCGGATTAGCCACTCTTTGGGAGGCTGATAAATTCCATCTGGAGAGCTCCTTTCAGATGCAGCACTGGATTTGCACGGAACTCCGACACCTACCAAGTAAGATAAACATTGCACTCTTTAAGCTCTATGTACTTGTCCTCTATGCAGAAAAGGAACAATGTTGGTAAACTCTGACTAATTTTTTGGAAGCATACTCCCTCAATAACATAATTATTGCCAGAGACTTCAACCTAATCCTAGAATCAAAGGAAAAAAGAGGAGGAACCAGCAGTAGGGATCGCTTCCTCCCCTTAGTGGAAAATTTGATTCAACAACGGGATTTTATGGATTTCAAGCCAAAAAAAGGGTTATACACTTGAACAAACAACATAATAGGGGAGGAGCATATTTTAGCCAGGCTGGATAGATTCCTTCTTCAGAGTTCATTCCTCTTCGAGAAGATCATCATCTCCACAAAAATTCTGCCTAAGTGGAACTCTGACCATAAACCCATCCTCCTTCTGCTGGAAGAAGAATAAAACCTTGGACCAATCCCCTTCCGTTTCAACCCACTATGGGCAAACAGAGAAGGGTTTTTGGAAACAGTGAATTAATCTTGTTCCATCCACATTCTTGGATCACCCAGCTATGTTTGGGAGCAAAAGATAAAAGCCACCAAAACAACCCTGAAGCAATGGATAAAAAATCCCACAACCTCTCCCACTTCCTTACAAAAACAGAGTACAAAGTAGTTGTTGGATCTCCAAATGGGCCTGGAGATACAAGACATAACTAGAGAAGAAATACAAAGTGAGAAAGAGCAGCAAATTAGTACCCTCCAAACTTTTGGAGAAGAGGAAGAATATTTGAGGCTCAAGTCACACAACCTCTAGCTTCTGTGTAGAGACAAAAATATAGCCTTCTTCCACAAGCAAATCCGAACCCACCTTTCTAGAAATCACAAAGCTGAAATCACCTCGCCTAATGGAACTATTCTTAAATGCTCAACTCTGATAAAAGAGGTAACAACCTCTCATTTTCAACAGCTATTCAAAGAAGAAGGTGAGGAGGAGGATGAGGAAGTTCATGACTTCCTCAAGCACGTTCCAAGGATGGTCAATGAGGAGGACAATTCAACACTCCTGATGCCATTCACTGAAGAAGAAACTAGCAATGTCATATGGAAGATGGAACCAGACAAAGCCCCAGGACCTGATAGATTATTAATACACTTCTATAGACTCTATTGGGACATCATCAAGGTTGACTTGTTCTGAATGATCAAAGGTTTCCTTCGAAAATCCAAAGTGGGAAGAAGCATAAACTCTGCCTTCCTAGCCCTAATTCCCAAAGAAGCCAACCTGGAGACTCTCAACAAATTCAAACCAATCTCGCTTTGCAATGCGTCCTACAAAATTCTTTCCAAGTTACTTACTAACAGAATAAATCCTCTGTTGGACAAACTCATCTCTCCCAATCAAGGAGGATTTGTCAAAGGCAGGCATATCCTAGACAATGTGATTCTGGTGCAAGAAATCATCCATTCCACCCATCAACACAAAGAGCAAGGTATGCTCATCAAAATGGATATGGTGAATGCCTTTGATAGAGTAAGACACTCCTTCCTCCTCCGTGTACTTTCTGCATTTGGTTTTTAGTTCTGAAATTGTAAAATTGATTAAAGCATGCATTGGAGAACCCTTGATCGCCCCTCTAGTAAATGGTAGGTCAGAAAACTACTTCAAGGCTTCAAGGGGAATTAGGCAAGGCTGCTTCCTGTCCCCATTCCTGTATAATCTGATGGCAGACTCTCTAAGTCGAAAGCTCTCAGATGAGAAGCTCATTGGGACACTTCGTGGCATTAGGGTGACACCCAGAACAACCCCAATCAATCATGTCTTGTTCATCGATGACTCTATTCTTATGGGAGGAGCCTCCATTAAAATTTCAAGAGCCTTCAATGGTGTTATCCAAAGATTCTGTAGAGCCTCTGGAGCTATGGTCAACAAGAAAAAAAGTGCAGTATACGACTGGTCGACAAACTAGCAATCTATACTCAGGATTTCCCAAGCCCTGGGTTTCACTGACCATGTATCTTGGGATAAATTCAAGTATCTTGGCCTACCTTTAACCTTGGGTACCACAAAGGCCCCTCATTGGATGGAAATTATCAGCAAAATCAAGACAAAAATGACTGCTTGGGGCGGCCAGTGGCTTACCACAACTGGAAAGCTCACTCTGGTCAAGTCAGTTCTCTCATCCCTTCCTATCTACCAGGCTTCATTCCTTTTAGCTCCAAAAATGATCACCGAATAGTTAGCAAAGTTGATTCGAAATTTTCTATCGCAAGGAGGAAAGGGGAACCAAAAAAATATCATATAGTAAGCTGGGACATAGTGGAAAGACCAATATCTGAAGGTGGACTTTAGGTAAGAGATCCTGTGTTGACCAATTTGGCAATGGGAGGGAATATCCTCTGGAAAATCTTCTCAAACCAAAGACACCCTGTAAGTCAAGTACTAATTAAAAAATATCTGCATAGACTCACAATAAAGAACATGGAAGAAGGAGTCTCCCACAAAGGAACCACATTGTGGAAGTTGTGCATCCAACGCTGGAATTTATTCAAAGATCAGCTCTACAGAATTCCAGAAAA
This sequence comes from Pinus taeda, assembly GCA_000404065.3. Lineage (NCBI taxonomy): Eukaryota > Viridiplantae > Streptophyta > Pinopsida > Pinales > Pinaceae > Pinus > Pinus taeda. Next base: position 236,941 of record APFE030511597.1, read on the forward strand.
TGGGAAAAGAATTAGACTATGGGAGGACAAGATCATGGGTCTTCATCCTCTAAATCTTGTTCCGAAAATAACAGACTTGCGTAATTGGCTCGTCTAGAAAGGTATCCACAAACTTGATGACATATGCACGTGGGACTCAGAAGAGAGCTAGAGTAATTGGGCCCTCCATCACCCCCCATATTGGATGCTCCCTCAACTCCATCAATTACTAGCTAAACTCACTAGTCTTACACCTGTGCATCTCCATTCGAGGGACAAGTGGGGCTAGGGGAAGACCGGTGCTTACTTAACTCGACTAGGCTTTACAGCTCTTCAAGAACAACAACAACAGATCCATACTATAAAGCTTTGGCAACATGTTTGGGACCCATTTGGTCTCCCAAAAATCAACCTCTTATGTTGGATTATTATGCATAGAAGGACCCTCATAGGGGACAACTTAGAGAAAGGAGGAATCATTAGACCACATAGATGCCCTCTCTGCTGCAAGGACTAGGAAACAATCGATCATCTGCTCATAGACTGCCCCTTTTCTCAAGAGGTCTAGATGCAAGCAATTTTGGGACTCAATGCCCAAATCCCTCAACATACTTCAATGGCCAGTATTTTCGCAACCTGGAAAGAACGTTATCCTCACTATTTGAATAGCAAATCAAAATGGACTAAAATATGGAATGCAATCCCAAAATATATTTGCTAGGGAATCTGGTTGGCTAGGAATGAAGCCGTCTTCAACAACAAACTACAATCCCCCAACACAATGACTGCCAAGGCCAAAGCTCTGTTGCTAGAAACTTTTGAAAATAGACCCCACAACTCAGACAATACCCTTCTCCCTAAAGAGCTCAGCTGGCTAGGTGACTCCTGCAGACGGGCAAGCATAAAAAAGAATATTTCCTCGCCCAACCACAATCCAGAGTGGCGCCTGCAGATCTCTGAGGCGGACTTTAAAAAATGGTGGAAAAGTTAGGGCAAAGTCATGATTTTCTTCGACGGAGCCTCCAAAGGAAACCTAGGGATATCAGGGGCAGGAGGAATAATTTACTCCACAGATGGACAAAAACAGGACAGCTTCAGTTGGGGCCTAGGTCAGAGCACCAACAACTAGGCAGAGATCCTCAGAATTCTCAAAGCATGTTAGCTAGCTCAGAGGGACAGAGGGGATAATCTTCAAATCATCGGGGATTCTGAAATCCTGATTAAAACTCTCATCACGGGCGACCAACTTAACAATTCGGCTCTAAACAAGACCCCTAAAATAGTAAGAAAGGTTATTCAAAACTTCACATCCTACTCATACTACCATGTCCTGCGAGCTCTTAACAACAAAGCTTATATAATGGCTAACAAAGGATGTCTTCTAGCTCAAGGTTTGCTGGTAAAGAATGATGAAGCTGAAAGGCAACCAATTCCTTAACAGACAAGGAGAGTTGGTCAAGGGAAAAACTTCACAGAACACCAGCTAGCAGATGATAACTTTCACTGACGAGAGAGAGTGGGAAGCTCCTCGCTGGTTTATCATTGCGCGAAGTCGTCAGGTAATTGGTTTTCAGCATGGGACAACAGTTTTTGTTGTTTTAGCATGGAGCAGAACTGATTTCATACAGAGGAAGGTTATGAAAGAAGCGATGTGTAGGATCTGGGCAGGAGATGATCTGACGGTCATCGCGCGCTTGAAAAGGAGGGGAGTTCACGATGCGGGGAGAGGTAAGCGGTATACATCACATCGCTTCAGGTCCCTGGGCAATATTTCATGAAATGGATGCGAAGTACCTTAAGGTCTGATGTGTGGCAAGACAAAACCACTCTTATCGCACAATCCTCAAGTAATAAGGGTCGGACAGAGAAGGACGTGATAAGCGTCAGATATGGGCAGGGCTTGATCTGATGGTTATCGCGTAGTGGTTATTGAGGGGACTTAACCTTGATGTGGGGTCGGGCATGGATGAGGCTTCGAATATCGGAGGTGGGGTCAGGTTAAGGGCCAGATAGGGAGGGACGCAAAATGGGTCGGATTTGGGGGGTTGATTTGATGACCATCATGCATTACAAGTGGAGGGGCGTTAATAATGCTGGGAGTGGTAAGTGGTTTTCATCACATCGCTCCTGGCTACTGGGCTGTTTTGAATGAAACAAACGTGATTCCACTTAGGGGTTGACGAGTGGCAGGACAAAACCACCCATATCGCGTGCTCCTAAGGAATTAATGGTCGGATAGTGAAGGACGAGATAAGCGTCAGATCTGGGAGGAGGAAGATCTGACGGTTATCGCTTATCGATTAAGGCAGGGTCTTATCCTTGTTGTGGGGTCGAGTTCGGATGAGAAGCTCGATATCAGAGGTGGGGATAGGGTATATATTAAAACAACTTAATACATGTGGGTTTTAACTTAAAGTATATGCGGAATTAACTTAAGTCATGAAAGTTTCAAAGCAACGAAGGAAAGCGGAATGCAAGACAGGACACTTAGAGGCCATTGGCAAAGCAAGGAACACTAAGCGATGATAAAAGTGTCAAAAGCAGCATCTCTTCTCTGACACTAATTCCAGAATATGAGGACTCTATAAAGTCAGAAATTACACAATTGACTATAATTGAGGTTGTTTGGCTACGGCCAACTTGTTCTTATGAATAAAACTTAACCGCTTTTGTTAAAAATAAATAAAAATTAATATATATCTTTTATATATAGGAAAAAACATTTTTTCATATTACATTACAATTCGATTTAATAAACATTAATAAAGATAGAAATAAAACAAATATAAATATGTTCAATTAACATTAATAAAGTAAGAAGGAAAACAAATATAAATAGAGACCACTGGAAAAATTAGCAATGGTTGATCCCATTTCCTCTAAGTTTTTATTTATTTCGTTTATATTTATTTATTTATGTTTTATTTTTATTTTTTCTTCTCTTAATTTTTTTTAATTTTTATTATTCATTTGTCTTTTTTAATCTTCGTTTACTAATTTATTCACTTTGTTTTCTTATTATCGATTTATTTATTTTTTATTTTTATTTTTTTTAAGTTTGTCCATTAATTATTTTATTTATTTTTAAATTTTTAGAATTTATTGTTTTGATTATTTATATTTGACCCAAATATTATTATACATAGAGCTTCGGCGTAAATCACATGAAAGATACCTTTGTCGACGCGTTTCGAACCAACTAGTGTGGTTCATCGTCAGGACAAGTTGAAGAAACAGATTTGGCCTAGCAAGTTAAATAGACTGTGCAGAAACTCCAACGGCTACATAACGGCTATATTTGACCCTAGGACCTAGGGCAAAATTAAATTGATAAATTTAGTCTTTAAGATTAATAAAATTATATTTCTAAGAATAAGAGAAATTAGGTGCAATTAATAAATGAGCGAATAGTATTACAAGAAATTTATTTAATTAAATAACATTGGGCTTAATAAAATTTATTAATTGTTTTAGTGTCTTGATTATTTAGGTTTGAACATTTATATTTATATTTATATTTATTATTATTATTATTATTATTATTTGAGTTTAACTCAAATATTAGTTTTATTTTATTACTTGTTTTGATTTTTTTATTTTTTATTTTTCTATATAATACTACTTAAGCACCCACGGGGGATTTGAACCGGTGACCTATCGCAAGGAGTGCCTTAACAGTACACTCATTCACCGTCAATCCAAAGCCCTATGGGCTCTTGTTTTGATTATTTAGGTTTCACCTAAATTTTATTTTTATGTTAGATATTCATTTCATTAAAAAAAAAAACTTTTGATTAATTATTATCCTTAATTTAATATTAACAACTATATTTTAATAATCGTTTCCTTGTATTAAAATATTATTTATTAATAGTCAAGTCTCACTAGCACAATCAATTGAGGATGAGCCTCATCAGCAAGGTGACCCGGGATCAAACCTCACGGGGGGTGGTTGTGCCCTGTGCTAGGGGGAGGAGACATGCTAAAAATCCAGTGAGCTAAGGGTTGGTGTGGTCTAGGCCAGGTGCAATCTCCGAGTGACTTTGATGGCTTAAATGCCCTTGGGTCGCGACTCCTCAAGCCACAGGTCAAGCCTAGAGGATCACATACAACTTGAAAAACAAACAAAAAATATTATTTATTAATAAATAATATTTATTTAATCAAATCTAATTGCTATATTATAATAGCTAAAAAAAAAAACTCTTCATCTATTTAACTTGATGCCAAGATCTGGTTTTTTCATCTTGCCTAACGATGAACCACACTAAATGGTTCAAAACGCGTCGACAAAACTCTGATGATGTGATTTTTACCGATTTTTTTTTTACTTTTTCATGATATGGATAACAGAAGCCTAAATTCAAATTATATTATAATATGTATAAATTTTACAATACCCAATAACTATATATTATATATATATATATATATATATATATATATATATATATATATATTATATATATATATTATATTCACGTGTTATTTGAATGATGTAGGGTGAGATTTAATGTTTAGAAAAGTTCCTTAATTTACATGTCATTTTTATATATTATTAATAATAAAATAGTTAAATCAAATATTTGAAAATAATTAAATTAAGTATTTTTGGTAAATATGATTGATTTTGATAAAATTATTTTCCTTTCGTGAACAATGGTACCAGTTTGGCCTCCCTTCTTTCTACAACAACACTTTCGTTGTTTTGGGTGCCTTTATGGAGTACCTTTTGGATTCTTGGTTTGCTTCAGTAGTTGAACTCGTGACCCCTTCACGTGCAAGCTCTGTAACGAAATATGTGCTAGAGAAACCCAACAATGCAGGTGTGGAGACAGAGTAGTCTAGCGACGAGGGTATTAAGTAGAATTGCACAATTTCATGGATTGGGTCACAGCTTTTGCATGCTCGACGCCCAATCCCCATTTGTTGCTCACCTTGGCTTCAATGCTCAAGCACAGGGATGTGAGCTGGAGGATTGTGATGGAAACCCTAAAGCCTTTAGTTTCCACCTTATCTCTAGGGGATTTTCAGCTTCAGGATTCTTCCCTTCATTCGAAGCTCCCTCAGTGTATTTCCATCACTACAATTCTATTAAACTATGAGGAATATTTTTGCAACAGCGTTCTCCCCTCCTACAAGGTGATTCCATCACTTCAAAACACTTGAGATTTTCAGTTTTTGTGAGGTCTCCCTCAAGTGGTACCTTGTGTTTGCAAGTGGGAGGCATAAACTTGCAGTCAGAATCCAATATCTAATAGGAATCCCTTCCATCTCAATGTGGATCCTAGATGGGGGTAAGTAGCTTCAATAAGGTATTTTGCTTAAATATTATGGTATAGTCAAGGATGCCTTAATCCTCTTAGTCTCAAGCTTGAACAGAGGAGCCCAAGGTTGGGGTGAACCCTTTTCCTCTCAACTATGATTCTTTAAGGATACTCTAAATCCAAGACTCTCACAACTGACTTCCAAAGATCCCTCAAGGTCAACCTTCATTGTAGAACAAGCGAAAGATATTCCAGAACTAAAGGTGGACGATCCCCAATCTAATATTTACAACTTATCCTATGAACATAATTTCATAATCTGTCATTTTAATGGGATTTTCCCATCATCATGGGTGTATAAAACCTTGTCCTCGAATATGAATATGTATTTATGTTCAAAGGGCTTCTTTGTGGTTTGTTTCAAACATCCACGGGACGTTAAAGAGCTTTTGATCAAGGACCCTAGTTCTAGGGTTGTTCAGGGCTCTCCTTTCAACCATGGTTTCCAGAATTCAAACCTTTATCCATGACAGCTCTAACCACTCTAGTTTGGGTAAGGCTTCTTAATATGCCCATTCATGTATTAGCTCTATAAATCTTAGATTTTATAGGAAAGTTTCTAGGTTCTTTTATTAAGATCGACGCTCATAGGATTAAGAGGGGAATTGTAACCGTTAAACACATTTATGTCGAAATAGATCTTAGCATGGGGTTGTCTAATAGGAGCCTAATCAATTGGAATGGTATAACCTTCTTGCAACTGGTGGACTATAAAACAAAACAGCTTTTCATTGTAATTCTTGTTAATTTGGCATATTAGTGACAAATTTCAACCATGGTACAAGATTCCTCTTTTTGAGAGGACCAATTTTGACTATTGAAATGCTTAATTTGGATAAGAGAAAGTTTATTTTTGAATTAAAATCCCACATATTCATATTTGATCAGGTCGGCCCTAAAGCAAATTGGTCACCCTTGGAAGCCTATAAATACAAGTAACCCCAACCTCATTAGGACATTCCTCTTGGATAATTAATCTATTTTTTCTCTTTCTTTTTTTTGGCTCGCACAAGCTTGTGGCAGGTCCGCGAAGGAATACATTCGCACACATGTGAAATTATAGGGTATGAAGCTCGCATCTCTATTTTTAGGGTTTTGGTCTCAGTCGCAGGCATGTCATGGAGAATTTTTTACATTAGTCATTGGCTTGCAAGCTCAAGATAGCGACTGGAAGGTCTCAGTTGCCCGCATACCTCATCTTCCCTATGACTGGACCCTAAAGTTTGAATTTCCAGTGAATCGAAGTTTTTGCCCGTTGATCATAGTGTTCGACAGTTGACTGCAAACAGTGACAGTCCATCACAATCTTCTGAATCGGGATTTTGAGTATCAATATTGTTGGGTTCATTTCATGGATGTTGTTTAGTTGATTTTTTTGGATAGTTGTATGGATGAAGATATGGAGCATTGTACGCTCTTTTGTTGAATCATTCAATGATAATCTAATAAGTAGAAGAATCTGAAAGGATTTTTCCCTGGTCTCCGACCAATCCTGGTGTCTCTATGTGTGAATGTTTTTCTTCTATTTTTCCTTTATGTTCTGTTGCATTGATGATGATATTGTTCTTTCTTCATATTTTCATATGTTTCCGAATAATGATGTAAATCTGAATAAATGATTTGATGTTATGGGGTGAATTTAAATATGGAAATAATGAAATGCAATTATCAAAGTAAATAGCAATCTACCCCTAAGAAAAATTAACAGGTCCTATCAACAGCCAAGTCATCTCCAAAATGCTTTCCCTTCTTCTCAAAGGAATTTTCATACCCTTAATGCCAAGAAAAAGAATTAAGGATGGCAAGACCCGAAAATATATAAGAATTCCTCATCCCACAAGAAAGATATCATGCAGCAACTCTAGAAAAGCTAGTCCTTTGGCCTCAACTCAGCCCCCCACAATGCCAACTCATCCCATAGACTCTATGATCCCTCCTCCTCCTCCATATCCCCACCCTCATCCATATCCCTTAGATGAATAAGAGAGAGAGACAATCATGATCCTAACGTCATCCATGAGCGAACAAAAACATATTCACGAATCAACTTTTTCAAACATTGATAAGGAAACAACCACTATTGAAAATCCTCTTAAAATGGAAGTGCCTCAAGAAAACACAGTCATTGTCCCCGTGTCATTTTCTATCGATAACTTCTCGAGATGGATTTACATTCACAAGAAAAATGGAAGAAAATACAATCGAGCAACTCAATAATCATTTCTCTATGTATTGCATACCTTGACTTTATACGTTGTTTTTTGTTTTCTGGATTCATTTTTTGGATATGGTCAATCTTCCCTGATAACCAGCCAATCTAAAATATCTAGCACTCTCATGTAACATCTTGTTTATAAGGAAATACAAATATTTGGTTCACAAAAATTAAATTAAAAATATATTATTATATATATATATATATATATATATATATATAATAGATATAGATATAGATATAATATAGATATAATATATTTAAAATAATTTATAAATCATATTAAATTCTTATTTTAAAATTATTGAAACATAAAATTTAGAAACTAATAATCTACTTTAAAACGCCAAATATCACATTCCTACATCTATATAACAAATACTATATATTGGTGTAGTCTAACTAATAGATGAAATGGCTTTTTTTCAGTGTATTTTTCTTTGTTAATTTTAAACTAAAATCTGATAGAGATTTTTTAAAACTTGAGTTTAAGTTGTTTAATCTGTAGAATTTGAGGCCCTAGTGGTTTTTCAGGGTGTTATAATCCATTTATGCATTCAAAAATTATTTTAAACAACCAAAATTCACAATCTTGCTTGAAATTGTATTGTCGAATTTCAGTGAAAAACTATTTTCATCTACAAATTAGACTACACCCAATAAATTTGGGTTCTAAGTGCTAGTTCAAAATGGATTATTATTAGCTTTTATGTAATTATATATTATGAAATCAACACTTATAAATTGAAAATCAAATATTTAATACAAATATCTCGATTATATATATATAGAGAGATCTCTCTCGATCTCTCAATATATATATATATATATGTCACTGCCAAGTGACATATACTTTTCAAGTTTATCTATTAATTTTTCATTGGTACACAAATATTTCATGGGTTTCTAATGTTAACATTTGAGTGTTTATGTCCCAGGGTGCTAACGTTGTTGTGCTGCCACCACCGGGGCTACAAAGCCCAAAGAGGGATGTCAAAACCTTCCTTTTGTCTTGCAATACTAGGTTGATGGATGTAGGTGAAAGTGCGGTGTTAAGGTCAAGTACACCATCATATTCATAATCTGGTTGTAGGTTTGAAAGAGTATCTAATCCATCTAGCATAGGTTGGTATGAATCAACATGTTTTTAGGATAAGGACCTCAAATAAAGGCATAAAATAAAGCTTTGTACACAAATTAATCTATCTCTAGCTTATGGGGCATATCAAATTTTTAAGTAAGCTCAAAGACTAATTATTCCTGCCTGTATTTGTTTTCATATATATAGTGCATTCAGGCTCCATTAAATATAGATGGTTGACACAACTGCATTGATAATTCTTGAAGAAACAGTAAATGACATAATAATAAAATCTAGTGCATTCAAGCACCATTCAATATAGATGGTTGATGCAACTGCATGGATAATTCTCGGAGAAATAGTAAATGACATAATAATTAAACAATCAATGCATTAATAAAATATCCTCATAAAACTAGTGCAGGCTTCATCAAATATTGTTGAACTTTGGTTAGCTTGGGAAAATGAAAAACTCAGATGATGTCGGCTTCATCGAATAACACGGAGCATTAAATTTAATCAAAGTGTATATTTTGGAAATTTGTAAAAATGTAATGGATAGTACATTAATTTATAAAATTCTATGTCTTTTTCTTTTTCCATTCAACGAACAAACTGTCAATGCAATTTCTTTTTATGCTTTCGGCTTCTTTGTAGAGGTAGGTACATGATAACTACTAACTACGAATTTCAATTTTTATAGTTGTCTCTTCTTGCATTATGTGCATAACGGTTTGAATTATGTATCAAATCATTTTTTAGTGTATTGTATAACTATTTTACACCGTAGAGTATTTGGTTGAAATTTAGTGACATGTTTTTTTTCTTGTTATGCAAAATACATTTTGAATACATAAATAGATAAAATTTATTGAAAATTTCTTGACATATACAAAATTTTCATATCAGATTTATAATTCGAATAATTTTCTATGGAATTTGGAACAGATTTAACCAAACAATATATCCACAAAATCTCAAACCCGAGACATAGAAAAGGACAAAATCCCAAACCCTACTTTTTGTTTTCATTACCATTTGTCATCATCTTAAGTATTGTGTAATCATTGCTCTTCTTCATTCTTCATCTTTCTTTCTTTTTTGCAGCTTTTTGTCTTGTACCAACAAAAACATAAATAATCTCACTCTCTTTACATTATTGTTTTGGAGAATTTAGCATCTACGGATAAATACTAATTCATTAGACAAGTAGTTGTGCCTAGAACAATAGTTTAAAGTGTTTTATACTTTCCCTTATAAGCAATAGATAAGAAGAGAGGATAGAAGGCCTACCTATAGTTCCGCTTTTCTCTCGTCTCCTTTGTATCGATTCTGTTGCTCCTTCCCGTACTTAATCCGCTTGAAAAGTAACCTGTCAACACAACAGAAGACGAAAACCGATCAAAGCATATGATCCATTGAATATAAATGAAAGGACTCAAAAGCAATTCATACATATAAGCATTATGAAAGAATACATCATATGGAAAAAGGTTCAAACACTTTATTAGATAGAAGAAGAAATTACAACCATCAGTATCTAATTCAAAGTCATTCCTCCAGCTTGGACCCCATCCACATCACATCAAAATCAAGACAAGCTTGTGGCATCACATCATTTGCTCCAAAGTCAAGTCTCATAGCAACATTATCTCCTTAAAATTCAACATAATCCAACCAGCCAGCCAGCCCCTAATCAATTAGATGAGTGGTCAATTTATAGGAAGATGAAGGAGGTTTTGTCATTAATGTGACATTTAATGGCCTTCCATACTTAGAATTACTTCCATGGAGGAAGGGATGAGAGGATAGGATGATCCTTAACTCATTTCTCATCCATTTTCGAGCTCATAGGAGTTGATAAGACAGAGAAACTTCTAGATAACTCCAAAAGAAAAGAATATTCCCCAAACCCTATGTGAATTTCGCTCATTCTTGCCTAGCGTGGGTGAAAGGAAGCCTAAGTGCTCTGCAGAGCACCCTAGCAGTGGACTTAACTGCTATGCAGCGCACCTTCATAAGGGCTTACCTGCGCTAGTCCCTCTAGAGGCAATTTCTGGATGTCTTCAAGTCATGAAACTGTTTGGGAAGGAGGCATTCAAAGGGTTGACTTGTTTAGGGCATGAAACAACTGAATTTAGGGTTTAATGAGTCCTAAAACATTGATCTGAATGTTGGGATTTGATGTGCCCAAATGGATCTGTAACAATCATGATCAATTATCATCTTATGTTTTCTTTGGTTAACTTATAACCATTACACCTATAGGATTTTTTATTTGGCTTACCCTTAACGTTTGAATTCTCAAGATCCCAAGTGATTTATACTTACCAAAAAGTAGTAGTGGTTTCTATTGTTTCTTCTTGGCACAAAAAGTACGTCACTTCAATTCATTTATGTGGTTTCCACTTGCCACAAACAACAATTCTGTCTACTTCTACCACAAATGTCAACGGATTTGGATGACCACAAACCATAGATTGTTTCAGTCCTTTTTTATTACTACAAAAAATACATTACGGAGTGGTTTTTAGAGTAGCACAAACTTTTCAATGTAATATATGTTGGGGGTATAAATGTCTTGCCAGGCTTTCATGATTAATTCAAGTACATACAATTGCATATTTTCATATGGGTCAAAGTGAAATATTATTTAACTAGGATCATGAAACTGATAAGGGATGTTTTCTACAAATTCATTGCATCTAAATTTACATGGTAGTATCATTCTTACATTGCTTTTCTTCTTTCTTTTTCCCTGGCATGTTTCCCATTTTTCTTTCATCTTTGTGTCATCATCATTCATTTTCTCATGCTGCTGCACTTTTATTACTGAATTATAATTAATGTTTAAATATTAATGCGAAATGTTATTATTGTAGATACAAATGTTATGTTGTAAAAGAAATTCCAAGACACGCAAATATTAGGCATTATCCAAATTATAATGACTATGTTGTTGAGGAAAACACAAACTCTTGAGCATAAGAATTATCCAAATTAATAATGAGTGTTCAGTAGGAGGAAACATGTGTTCTAGATCAAAATTATTGTAGAAAAACTTTTCATTACTAAATAGAAATAATTTTAGGAAACATTTTACATCATTCAAAAATGAATAATTTGAACATAAAAATTGGTAATATTGAATAGTACTTGAACTAAAATAGTGTGTTTTCTTTTTTGTTTTCTTAGGTTGCATAAAATTTAACTATAACTTGTATTTATAACATAGTTTGAGTCCTTTATAATTTGGGTCATAACTAATTGCACGAATTACTTCAACAATACAACCAATTAAAAACTTTGTATACAATTATATAACATTTATTGAAAAAATAGTTTAACATTTAATTCAGAAGAATATTATATGCATTGAACAATTTCTTGATACATGTTATTGTGCCTTTATTCTTTTTCCTTGATATATTCATTTCCTATGTCAAACACATTATTACACATTTTTTAAATATATCATTTGTCATTGGAGAACATGTCTTTGCTAAGAAATGCATGATTTAGTTTCATGACGAAATTTTCATTCTATCTTTTTTTAGGTAAAATTTGTAGTTTAGAGTTAATATCAATATGGTTCATATCCAATGTTTGCTTAGAATCAAAATTTCCTATTTGTCTAGGATTTTTTTTTCCTATAGCCAATGTTTGAACACATGCAAACAATGTAACTTTTCTCATTTACTTGTAACTTTTTCTTCATCTTCTTTGTGGAAAATAAAACTACTCGCATTTGTCCTGTTGTCAAAAAAAAGGGGTCATAATACATTCTATATAGCAAATTTCACAGTCTTCTTCAATAATACTCGTTGGTTGAATACTCGAAGTATTTTGTGCTTCTTGCATTTAAGAGAAGAATTGCATTAAGCAATTTTCCCTATTTGCTCATTGGCACTTAGGGCAACAAATAAATGTGTTTGCATTGCATGAGTCACATGTCCAGGAAATTGATCACACATTATCCAAATTTCATCTATATAGATTGCAACATTTCTTCTACTACCTAGGAGACTGTCTTTTTGACTCATTTGTTATTCTCCTTCACTTCTGTTATATATCCATTGAAATATGACAAGGAATTGTAAATCACTTCCGCCATTGCTTAAATCACGAACATGATGATGTTTTGCAATCACTGCATATTGAACTTAGTTGTGAATACCTTGAAGATCTCCACCAAGTTACTGATTTTGAGACATATTTGTAAGGATTGTCTACACCTGCTTCTACTTCTTCTAGTTCAACAAATTATCTTGGGAGATTCTTTTTGCATCAAATGGGTTTCTAATTGGTTTTCAATTGCAGTCAATTTTTGGCTATTTACAAATGGGCAACCATATCTCTGCTTCAATCAAGATATCCATGGCTATTAGTTTAATATTTCGTTACATAACCAAAATCCCATATGTGGATATTTTGAACCACTTCTACTATATTGCACAATAAACATTCTATCTCCAGTTTCTAGATCACTTGCTCCATGCATTCCTACATAACAATGCTCTCCTATGCAATTTTACATGTTTTCCATTACGCAAATATTATTAGAACAAGTATTCTTGATTCATGATCACACTATCAATGATTGTCATGACTCATTATTCACTTCTATTTGTACACTTTCACCATGGTTTGACATGTTTTCCATGAGAAAAACAATTGCTACACCCACAATGATATCAGAGCTATGAGATGCTTGGAAAAACATCTTGATGCCAAAATCATTGAGCAAGAGAAATGTATCAATGATTGGTAAGGTTATATTATTTACCTGTCAAAGCCATATGCAAATGGACATATAGAAGGAAAACATTTCTCAATCCAATTGATATGTGAAATACTTACTGTTGACATCTATATTTGGAGTACAAACATCACAGATGTTTCCTTGCAATTTTATTCATCAAAGCCTTCATCCAAATTTCTCTATCTTATGCATGTGCCAATGTCAACATCACATGTGCACTTTCATGAACTTTTGAAAATTAATGATGTTTGTAGTGCTAATGATTCTAACAATACAAAGACACCTCTCCAACCAGTGTTGAAAACATTAAATTTTAATGTCATTTCAAGTGTTACATCCAAACAATCCAATGCTTCTACATCTTGTTGCCAAGTAGATAGTCGGTTAACTCATAATCAAATTTCAATGAAAATAAAATTTGTTGAAGTGCATAAATGTTGCACACTATCAAAACAAGACTCTCTTTGTTTATCATTGGGTGAGCAACACATCAAACTAGTGCTTGTTCCTCTTTTCGATAAATCCAATAACCAATATACTCAATTGCATCAATTGAAACATACAATATGTGCATATGGTGCTTTGTTATTCCATGAACAACAAAAAAAGCATTTACAGTCAATTAAAGCAATTGAGCCATATTTGCAATCAATTCAATACACACCTACACATGCATGTTGTATTTGTAATAGATTTGATTTTGAAAAAGATATGTAGCTCGTCAACAACAACACATTGTCAACTTTTCATAGGCTCGCAATTGCAACTGAAGTCAAAGCAATCAAAATCAATCAGCAAATTTGAAAATATTGCAATAGTCAATGGAAAATTGCCTAAATTTGCATCACCTTTACATATTCGTTGAAACGAAAAAATGTTCTCTGTTGCAGAATTAACATCCTTAGAAGAGAGATTAGTGGCACGAAGAATTGCTTTTTCACAAATAAAGCAACTTGGCTATGTCAAAAAATCATAGATAGGATTGATAGGCACAATCATAAATGTTCCTGTCAATTTGGACAAAGTTCAAACAACCCTACCTCTAAATATTGATGATTTCATGATAGTTGCAATAATGCTAAAGAGAAAAATAGAATATAAAAATGCTTATTTGTCTACAAATGTTGGAGCAAAAAAAGTGATCACTGCTTTACATGACATGTATAATACAACTCTCTACAGAAATGAACAAATAGTAATCAACAATTAATGGCAAGAGCATTTTGATCAATGTAAACAAAATCATGAGAGAAATATTCCAAGAATTGACAAACTAGATTCACCATATGTTGACAATGATCTAGAACCAAAATCAAAAACTTGTACATGGGTACTCATAGGGTTATTTAATCCATGATCTTGATACAAAACTAATAAAAAGTCTGCCTTCTAAAGGAGTTCAGTCGTTGTGTATCTTCCAGGACAATTTCTCTGAAGAACTTAACTTCCCAACATTGTTGTATGGCTCAAGTTGACCTGTCAATGTCATGAACTGCTTCTCATATCAATAAATTGCACAATGATAACTATTGCACATGTTTAAATGTTTATCAACACATATTACGAATATATTTTTTATAGCAATTCGTATATTGATAAACCAAGTTTCTAGGTTAGTCTGGATTTCCATATGTAAAGGAGAACTAAAAGGAAGAAAACTACTTGCTAGAGATGTCAAATATCCAAACAATCTTCAAAAAATATTGCAATCCACAATTGCATATCAATGTCTCAGAAGCATTCGCACATCTCTTGACTACTTTGAAAGCATATGAAAATACATATTTGCAATGATAGACAACTTGGTCCACTAGCTTTCTTTGTCACGTTCACTAGTGCTAAGCATATTTGGGATCCATTGATAGATGTGTTGAAGAAACAAAGTTCTAGGCATTCAGAAAACCACCTTAATGAATGCATTGACACATTGATTATAATTTACCTAGTCATTTGTAGTCGATATTATAGACATAGAATCTCAACATTGTGTACTCTGATCACAAAAAACAATGAATTATTTAGATAAGTGCAGGATTTTTTTTTTAATCACAGAGTTCCAAAGCAAAGGAATAGAACGTGACCATGAATTACTTTGGATTAAATATGCACCAATAAATTAGCATTCAATTGAAATTGATGTTATTTCTTTCATTGATTTCTATTTGACTAGTGATTCGAACATGTTACCAAATCAAAGGGTTCAAATACATACCACACAAAAACTTGCAGGAAACACAAACATTCTAGTTATAGATTTGGTTTTCCTTTTCCGTGAATGCCTGAAACTTGTTTCTTGCAACCTTTATGAAATAATGCCAAATATAATCAATAAATGAAAAAAAAAACTTTCTTCCCTTTTACAAAACAAAATCTACTAAAAAAACATGTCATTTGACATTTTCCTAGTCGATCTCGGTATCACGAACAAAGAATATATATTGCTCCTTCACTCTTGTATCCCTCAACCCATCATAGTTTTCAAAAGATAAATCCCTATGATATATGGATAAATTCATTTTTAAAAAATCCCACCATTCTAGTAAGAAATCACAGATGTCCAATTCATCTTAGATTCCTATGTTGCAACAACATATTGTAGTTCTTATATGACAAACATGGATCGCACATGACATCTACTTTCAAAAAAATCCGAGAAGATTGCTTATCTAATGATGATAGTAAAATTGAAAATATTCATAAACTTGGAAACACATTGCTAAATTTGCAACAAATGTCAAGTAGGAAAGAAATTCAAATTGTTCTCTCGTTGCCTTTGTACTCATCATCTAGGAAAACAGTTTTCATTAACACCGCTCTAGCTGAAGAACAAACATATGTGCTTAAAATATTTGTTATTGCAACATGAACATGAAAACTCAGAAGATATTATGTGCATGTCAATCAATTATAAATATGCGTCTCGACCCAGCAAACTTGAAAAAAATTACCTAGCAAAATATGCTTCTTCCTATTCAACCACAAAAACAACCAAAAAAACAAAACGCATGTGTATCATATAATTCATTATGTATAATGGACAAAAGAACCCGAAAAACCATTATAAAGAAAAAATGAGGCTTTATCTTTCTTACAGAGAGTCTAAATACACATTAAAAAAGGATAATGAGACATGGACCGAAGCATACTTGTCCCAAAATCACATTGTTTTTGCTACTAAAAAACATTTCTCTCGTTCAAAATTTCCATGGGGTGACAATGACCTTGCTTCTACTACAATTGCATCCAAAATTGAAGAATTGTTTATGTTATAGGCCATTTTGTCACATTTGTTCAATAGGCCTACAAACTATATCAATCAACATCCATGAACACCTTGTCATCATCCCTATATAAATCTCTAAGCATGATTCTCCCAAATCCCTAAGTTTTTTGTTGGGTTGTGTTATATTCTTTCCATGACTAACCTACGTAGTGAACCGGGGGGTTAGAGGGGGCGCGGAGCCCCCCCTTCGTTGCGTCGATTGCGCAGCGAGGGGGTCACAAGGGGGTTTGAGGGGGGCGGGTAGCGCCCCTCTACGGGGTTCGGGGCAGCGCCCCGAGAAATTTTTTTTGGACCCTATATTAGGTTGGGCGAACCTACCTATGGTTTTCGGTCCATGGTTTTGGATGCGATGGTTTTTCGGTCCATGGTATTGGATGCTTCGGCATGTATAAATATGTATTGTAACATTGAAAGGAATATAATGAAAAATCAAGCTGGTAGTCTCGGGTTTGAGATCCAGTGGGAAATCTCTGTGTATATGTGTTTTATGTGTTATGCTCTCGCATTTTTATTTTCCTGTGATTTAGAATTCGTATGCAGGTAATTTCTGTACGGGGTTAAACCTACATTTGGTATCAGAGCTGTTTTGGCTTCAAGGGGACGCCTTTGTTGCTGAGGGGTTTTGCTCGGGCCTGTGGTAGACCCTGTTCAGTGGGAGATCTGCGAGATCGATTCTGATGGTAAAAGAAGATGGCGAGCAGCGGAAAGATAGAGATTGAGAAGTTCAATGGTCAGAGTTTTGAGTTGTGAAACTCAAGATGGAGGATCTGTTGGTGGATAAAGATCAGTGGATCGCGGTAGATCTGGGTACTAAACCAACGGGAGTGACCGATGAAGAATGGAAAAAGTTGGATCGGAAGGCAAAGAGCACAATACGATTGTGTGTCTCAGATTCAAGTATTGCTGAATGTATCACGGGAAGCTACGGCGAAGGCTTTGTGGGACAAGTTAGGGACTTTGTACCAATCTAAGTCTCTGGTGAATAAACTTTTCCTGCGGAAAAAGCTGTATAACCTGAGGATGAAAGATGAAGACTCAGTGACAGAGCATCTGAATGTGTTTAATACTGTGGTAAGTCAGTTATTACCTGCCGATATTAAAATTTCATATGAAGATAGGTGCATCAGTTTGTTGTGTTCTCTACCAGATTCGTGGGATAGTCTGGTTATTGCATAGGTAGCAATGCAACTGCTTTGCAGTTTGATGAAATAGTCTCAGCCTTGCTGACGGAGGAGATGAGACGGAAAAATATGGACAACCAGAATGGTGATGCCTTGTCTGTACGAGGACGGTCCCAGAACAGAAACAAAAATAAGTCATCGAGTGGGAGATCTAAATCTAGAGGGAGATCTAAATCTCCAGGAAAACCTACAAAGGTGGTGTGCTGGAAATGCGGAAAGGAAGGGCACTTCAGAAGGGAGTGTAAATCTAAAGCTCCTGATAAAGGAAAGGGATCTGATGATGCTCCTTCTGCAGATGCGAAAACCACCTCAGATGAAGGTGGGGATGTGTACTTGGCTTCTTCAAGTACACATGTAGATCATGAGGCATGGTTGATTGACTCAGGTGCATCCTTTCACTTCACTCCCCATAGAGAGTGGTTCTGCGAGTATGAGAAATATGATGGTGGTGATGTCTTCTTAGGGGATGATAGGAAGCTAGAATCATTGGTCGTGGAAAAGTAAAGTTGAAGTTGCAAGGTGGAAGGGTTAGAACCCTTCCGGGGGTTCTGCATATTCCTGCGTTGGCCAGAAATCTGATTTCTGTAAGGAAGTTGGATGATGCAGGTGTAAAGACAGTGTTCGAGAAGGATACCTGCAAGATGGTTCGAGGAGCACTGGTATTGATGCGGGGAGTTCGGATTGGAACTCTGTACAAGCTGCAAGGTAGCACTGTTGTTGACGGGTGCAATAGTTCTATGGTTCCTGAAAATGGAGTAGAAAATCTAGTGGTCTCTGGAGAGAAGACCATGCTGTGGCATCAAAGGCTTGGACATATTGGAGAGAAGGGCCTTCGAATACTTCATGGTAAAGGTATGGTAGAAGGTATGATAATAGCTCTCTGGATTTTGATTTCTGTGAAAATTGTGTATATGGGAAGCAGAATCGGGTGAGTTTCCCCTCTGGTGGTAAGAGGACGAAACAAATATTAGAGCTTGTGCACAGTGATGTGTTTGGACCTGTGAAAGTCCCATCACTGGGTAAGTCTGTGTACTATGTATCATTTATAGATGACTTCTCAAGGAATACATGGATATATTTCCTTAAGAAGAAATCTGAAGTCTTTGACAGGTTTAAAGAATTTAAGGCTCTGGTGGAAAATCAGACAGAGAAGAAGATAAAGGTGCTGAGGACAGATAATGGTGGAGAATTTTGCAGCAAGGATTTTGAAGAATTTTGTAAGAAGTGTGGTATAGCACGGCAGAAGACTACTCCATATACACCTCAGCAAAATGGAGTCGCAGAAAGAATGAACAAGACGTTGATGGAAAGGGCAAGAAGCATGCTCAGTGGTGCCAGGTTAGGACAGGAATTCTGGGCAGAGGCAGTGGATACTGCA